>CABEEJ010002684.1:27448-40451 GCA_901482245.1 Timema douglasi
GGGGGGGGGGGGGTTGGAACTTTTATTTTTTTACTTTATGGAAGAATTCCAAAAAAATATGTCTCTTCTGCGTCCATTTTGTCTATGGTATTTTGGATGATTTCCTTCTTCCGAAGAAAGTGAGGACGTCGTATTCTTAAACTTCGCATTTCGACGTTTGTGTCACACTGTATGTCTTTGAAGGTGGCAATGAGAAGAAAAAATTAGTATGATTAGAATAAAACTTACCGTTCAGTTCTGAGTGAAAGGATACCATGCCGATGGTAGCTCTCATGCTTAAGAAAGAAAACTCAGCCCAGACAGATGATAGAAATATCAAATTACAAGAAACGTAGGTTTTCCGAGACGTTGTCACAAAAGGTGTTCATTCATCGTCACTGGGAATACTTGTCATGATTACATCGATGAAGATGCAGGTGATAGTAATGGAAGACCAAAAAACATGTGCAAAAAAAAAAGATTTTTTCAATTTTCTAAGTGTTAAAATATTTTACTAGTTCCAATTTCTATATTAACCTGTGGCGATTTTTGTCAGGTGAAATCAAAATTCTTTCCGCTAACCTGTCATAGAGTTGTGGGGTGTTTTTTTTTCTTCCAAAATCAATGAAGACAATTGTTGGAGAGAAACTAACTTGGAGTTTGTTGCATTAAGCAACTAAAGATTGCAATGCTGCACTACATGAGCAGTATTCTTACTTGGGAAAAGAGATACAATAGGAGCAATGTACAAGTTGTTTGCCAAGCTATGTATTGAAAATATCTGATAGAACTGCTACGAGAAACTTTCAAAAGTTCCATCCACTAAAAAAGGTATCGTACTTTCAAAATAAATACAAGGTTATTAATCGTTGAAAAAACAACAATATTTGTAGACGTATCATTAATCAAAATGAAGTTTTCTACGTCGTTTCCTCGTGATTGTCATTTCCTCTAGGTGTGCGTGGATCTTATCAGTATCATTCGTCAATTTTGGCGACGCATTAGCCCTAGTATTTTACATGCATTTTCTAATTAGTCCCACATCATTATTTGAGGTTAGCGTGTGGATTTCATTCTCTTTTAATTCTGCGTGAACAATTTTACTCGGGAGTTTGTCCTAGACAGCTTTTACCTTCGGATCATTCATTGTTCATCCACTTTCTGTTCAGTGTACCTTCATTGTGTGCACCACACAGCGATTTAAACTGCTTTAGGATCTGTGTGGTGGGTAGGCCGGGGAGCATAGTTGCCACATAGCGGGAGTTTGCGTGGTGGGTAGGTCGGAGAGCATAGTTGCCACATAGTGGTAGTTTGCACGTTACTACTATGCAAGCATACTCAGTGACTCAATAAATCTGGCAACGTGCATCGGTTTTTATGACAACTACCCTTCACGAATTGGTCAAGCTTATGACAAGACTCCCCTCCCCCCACTTCGGCAGCGTTGAGCTAAATCCTAAAGCAGTTTAAAACTCAGTTTAAGAACTAGGGTGATTGCACCCTCTGCTTAGACTGTTAAACAGGCCTTGCATGCACTACTCTCACATATTCACCAACAAGCGAGTACAATACTTTAGATCAGTCGGTGGCGTGATTAACCACTGAACAGTCCCAAGTTCTATTCCTGGTATGGCCGAAAATGTCATCATTGGTGAAATGTGAGTTTCCCCTTTCACAGTGCTGAATTAGCGGCCGGGGGCTGAATGTTGTGCATGTTCAAGAATAAGTTAGTTTATAAGTTGTGTGCTGATGTAATAAGTATGTTCAGAAAGTTCACGTTAAATATCTCATATAAATTAAAATAATTAAAACAAAAGGTAAAAGAAAACTGATTCGATAGCAGATATATCTAGTGGCTGGGACCGTAATTATTTGTTTGCATTAAAAATAACCGGAACTGATTGGGACTTAGTAATATCACCAACATCGACCCTGAGAACGATTAAATACGCAGCCCTCACAGCCCTAACATTTATTTGCGATTTTATTTTTACCTCTGCGGGGTGACCTGGTGGTCTAGTGGTAAGGTGTGTCTGACTTCTGTGATGGAGGTCCGGGGTTCAATCCTCGATCCCGGCACATATTTATCTGATTGCTTTACCCTTCCTTCACCTCTGACAAGACGTGTATTAATCACAACTTGTTAATGTGTGGAATGCCAGGCCTCCACCGTGGTTCGGATCCCACGTTAAACTGTAGGGGCTCAATTTCATTACACAATCACCCTATTATTACACATTAGCGTAAGTGCGTACAATCCAAACAGGTAGTAAGACGCGGTACTAATTATAATAATTTTACCCCTGCGATTGAAATTTTACCGATAACTTTCACAGGAATTAGTTTAAACACGTTTCTTATTAAACAACTAAAGGATAAAGTATTTTAAAACCTAATTAACGCTGATAAATAGAGTTAAATCATTTATTGAATGAATATCTTCTTTTTGATAGTTTTTTCTCGTGGCCTAACTCGATACTTCGAACATCAACAGAATCTACCCCTAACCAATTAAACTGGGATCGATGTCAAATAATGTAAGGAGCTTTCTTCTTTTTAAACACATTTTTACATTGTATCTTATTACATCGTTTCTGGACTTTCCACATTTAATTACAGTAATGGATTAAAGATGAGGAAGGTTTAAATTAGAGGATATATAGCCTCATTCCTTCCAATAGAGAGTAAGAATAAATATAGGGAAGAAACACCCGGGCAGGATTTAAACCCTGACCTCCACATCCCAGAAAACCATACTAGACGCATATGAAATAATGTCCACGTGAATGCCGATGCGGGTGATTATAAAATCGAACAAATAACTGTACTAATTTAAAAATAAATGGTCGAATAGTCCAAGACGTCACTCTCGTAAAGGCTAAAATACTGGTTACGGTGATAGTGGGGTTCGAAACCCGATTGAGTGTATTGATGGTATTTTTCTCTCTCTAATGGTCTCTCTAGTCAAACGTGGGTTCCATTTCTTCTAAATGTGAATTTCTTATATTTGTCATTTTTATATCACTGCGTCTTACTATCCATTTTGGTCACACACATATGCACCAAATACGATAATGATCTAGGGATTAGAAAGGTTGAAATTAAAACAAGAGTAACAGTATTTTCATAGAGAAGAAAGTCATCTAGTGATAAAAGGCTGCAGGTGAGTTGTGGCCGCACGAGTTGTTAATAATTCTAAAGAGACAGGTGAATTGCGGCTCCACATCTTTAGAGCCACGTGCGAATTGCGACCCGGGTTGTTGATCTAACCTAACCTACAAAACTTTCAATTTTTTTTACAAAACCATTGAACGACAAGAACTGAGAAAGTTTGGATATTTCTTGGGATGTCGACATAAGACGATGATAGTTTTTATCTGATTTAAGACAGAATGGGAGAAATGACACTGCTAGATAGGTGGACGCCGCTCATAACTCTCTCTCAAGCGAGTGGGTCGCAATTCATACGTGTTCCTCAAAAATCCAGGCCGCAACTCACCTACACAGGAATACCCGCCACTCCCCCCCCCCCTTTTTTTTACCCCCAATACACCCAGGATTCAAATTCCAATCTCTCCATCATAGGCAAACCAATCTATTGGGATAGACTCGATGCGGGGCACAAAAACAACAGAAGGGGAAAATAAAAATTAAAAATGAGGTTTAAAAAATGCTTACTTAACCTTGGTAGAAGTACAGTTCACCAATTTGAAGACGCCGATGATAATAAAATACGAAATAGACTCGTTTTAAATTAATACCTCGAAGATAATAAATAAAGAAAAAAAGGAAAGAAAGGTTAAAACAGATTGAAAATAGAGAAAAACCAAATACATTATTAAAACCCTTTCTTTTCAACATGATCACGGGAGAAAAAAGGTTGAGTATAGTTGTTTTTTTCTCCGTTAATATTTCAAAAATCTTCATTTAAAAACTCACCCTAGACCCATTTCGATTCTCTAAAAGCCGAGAGAATGCTAAGAATCGTTTGATATTTAATATTCTCTAGGATACAATAACAACAAAAAGTGTATAAAAAGAGAATAGGAAAGGCAGATATTGTATTCAAGAACAGTCTTCGCAGACAGGGAGCACGCACAAAAGGAGGTTGGAAGACTGAAAACGTTGCAATGAAAGGGAATCAATGCCTCATGAATACCGAACCACTCAACCATAAAGAGAGGCACAGGCTGGATTAACTACTCATACCTTAAGAGAAGTCTGATGTATCGATACTAACAATTTTAAAATGAACAACTTAAGGTGGGAGTGTAAGGAAGAAACTTAAGGAAGGACAGTATTTTTTGAAGTTTTTAGAAACACTTTTTTTTTCGTCTAAAGAAATCAAATAGTTATCCAATAGAAACATAAGAGTTTAATTTTCTTCACATGATGACCTCACGAGATCTCTGATATCTGTCAAGGGTGTTCTGGAATATAATGAACACTTTTTTTTCTTCATTTAAAAAGGTTCTCTTCTAATGCCTGAATGCTCACGACCGATATTCAAAAGTTGTTGATATAAACATTTGAAGAAAATTAAACTCTATGTTTCTACTGGAGCAAGATTTTATTTATATAAAAAAAAAAAAGTTTTGCTTTGAAATTGTAAACACATTGCCTTTATCTCATGTTTCCTACATCACCATCTTATAGCAAACTTATCAAAGTAATTGGGGTTTAATTTATTAAAATACTTAGCAAATAATTATAAATCTTAATAACTAGTGAGTGTAATTGTTTTTATTGTGCTTAATCGAGCTCTCTCTTTATATAATATTTTTTATACTTATTTTTATTTAAAAAATATTTAACTTTACATTTATCTAATGAGATTTAGACTTAGTGCTTTTATGATCAAAATGTGGTTGTGTATACAAGTATGTGTGTGTGTGTATATATAAGTATCATAGTTTTTGTTCTTTTAGTATGAAAGAGCATACAATAGTAATAAATATTTATTTATTTTAGAAAATAAATAGAATATTGAGCAGTATATTATGTTTAGTACCAACTTAATTAAAGGAATGATACAGTGCAACGCACAGACTTTTCTCTCTTAAATACACATACACACCTGATCACGCCGTTCCCTTACGGGATAGGCAATAAACTGTACATATAGATATACAAAAAAGCTCCTTGATTAATCCATCCTCACTAACTTTCTCAACACTTCCCTGTATTTGCATACTCCCTTCGCTTCAACAACATCCATACACAGAGTCATATACATCGTTTTATATTCTTAAAACTCTTGAATCTTAACCTAGAGGCATTTACTAAAAACTCATAACATTTGTGAAACGAAATAATATACACTCTTGTATAAACACTCCACCAAATAACATAAAAGTAATACTATACACTGCTACAAAAGCATTGAGAAAATAATAACCTATCTCGGCATCAAAGAGCATAACAATGAATTTCATATTTCTAAGTACTATATAAAAATATATTGTTGTTTATAGCTCAGAATCTTTTGGGTTTATACAAATAAATTCCAAATGAAAGATGTATTGTTTAATAGTACTACAACTTCACAATGGAAATGTATGTTATATTTCAAATATATGCGGAAATATAACCAAAATTGGAAGTTGCCACTGATGTAAAGTACCTACATTTAAAGTATTTTTCATGGGAAAACGAGGATTGCCATTTTGTTTTTAATGTTAAACAATGTCGAGATACAAAATTTGATAAAAATCCTAGGAGGAGATTTTGAGGAAATCAGTTTTATCTATTTTTTTTTTACCCTTCAGTAAACTACAATTAATTTTAAAGTTAGAAATATAATTCCAACAAACTGTTGGGGGTAACTTATGAAAAAACTAGACACAAAGTTTTACCTGAATCAGTAAAATGGTTTTGGCTCTAGTCCGAGATAAAGACAGATGGACTGACAGACATACAGTAAGAATTGCTGGAGACCTGGCGGTCTAGGGGTAAGGTGTCAGACTTCTATGCTGCCGGCCGGGGTTCAATCCCAGGTCCCGGCACATATTTATCTGATTACCAAACGCTTCCTTCACCTCCGACAAGACATCTTGTGAATGTGGGGAATGCCAGGCCTCCACCGTGGTTCGGATCCCACGTTAAACTGTAGGTCCTCCATTTCATCTCACAATCACCCTACCAGCAAACATTAGCGTAAGTGCGTATAACCCGAACGGGTAGTAAGACGCGGTGCTAATAATAATAATAGTAAGAATTACAAAAACACTTTATTACATTTTTTTTCAGGTTGTCATAAAACGTCGACATTCATCAAAATCTCGATTTCGATTTTTTTTTGACGATCACAATACCTACTTCGAAGGGTTGTGATAAAGTGAAAAAGAACGGTTTATCTATTTAAAAAATAAAACTTTTTTAGGGTCAAACATTCACGTCCAGGTTTCCGGACATGTAATTTAAGAACATGTTTGCTTTTAACTGAGAAAACAACGAGTTTTCAAATGTTCCGTATCACTTTGCGAGAGGTTGAGGACGAGATAAACGGTCATAGTATATTATCAGAGGTAAAGTTATGGAAAAAAAAGATTATAAAAAACTCTGAAACAAAAGCTATTAAATCTATCGAAAAGTACTCCCCGCTTCGCGTCTTAACTCCTCTTCCCCTATATATTATTCGTTTATTTATACTAAATAATGCCAGGCCTCCACCGTGGTTCGGATTCCACGTTAAACTGTAGGTTCTCCATTTCATCTCACAACCACCCTACCATTACACATTAGCGTAAGTGCGTACAACACGAACGGGTAGTAAGATGTGGTGCTAATAATAATAATAATATACTAAATAATAATAATATTTAGCACCGCGTCTTACTAACCGTTCGGGTTATAGGCTTTAAGTAATAATTACGCTAATGGATTAGGAATTGAGACGGGTGAATTAGAGGAAGTGAACTCGCATTTGCGTGGAGGGAGAGTGGAAAACCATTTAGGAAACCCCCCCCCCCAGTTCACCCGACCGAGATTCGAACCTCGATCTCCCCGTCCTCAGCAGTTGAGATCAACACAACCAGCGCGTTAGCCAACTACGCCACTGAGGCGGGTTATTTATACTAAAGAAACGCACTTCAGTGGTTGAATGGTCTAAGGTGTTACTCTCGCAATATACTGGATTGCCGATGACGGGGAGATCGGGGTTACAATTACGTTCGGGTGTATTGAGGATGGATTTTCCTAAATAGTTTTTAACTTTATCTCTATGCAAATATGGGTACGATTTATCTAAATTCAACCTTTCTCATCCCTAACACATTAACGTATTAGTACCTATTATTATAGCCCAAACGGTTAGTAAGAAGCGATGACGATAAAAAAAAGCAACTAAAGAATCCTTCCGCGCTACACGTCTTACTACCCCTTAGACGTATCCGCATACTTTCACTAACGTCACTTTCCGCGCTGAAAGTCTTTCAAAACAAAGACATTTTATTTTATTCGAAAGAACGGGAAATCAAAACTAACTACACTAGTGGTTTTTAGGGATTAGTAAGGTTATATTTAAAGGAAGTGAACGCACATTTGCATGGAGGGAGGGTGGAAAACAATTTTGGATAAACCACCCTCAGCATACCAACAGAGATTCGAACCTTGATCTCCCCATCATCGGTAGTCTAATATATTGCGTGAGTGGTTCTTTGTACCATGCTGCCACCGAAGCGGGTTGCTAGCTATACTCCATTCACGGTAGGATTTACTCTCTCTTTTGGTGACCTGGCGGTCTAGGGGTTAAGGTGTCAGACTTCTGTGCTGGCGGCCGGGGTTCAATACTCGGTCCCGGCACATATTTATCTGATTACCAAACCCTTCCTTCACCTCTGACAAGACATCTTGTGATTGTGAGGAATGTCAGTTCTCCACCGTGGTTCGGATTCCACGTTAGACTGTAGGTCCTCCATTTCATCTCACAATCACCCTACCACTACACACTAGCGTAAGTGCGTATAGCCCGAACGGGTAGTAAGACGCGGTGCTAATAATAATAATAATAATAATAATACTCTCTGAAAGGTATTTTTTCCCACCAATATCCTACTGTATAATAGATTTCTGGTAGGGAAAAAGGCCTTTCAGACAAACAATTCTTACCGTGAACGGACTTTACCTGTTTTGTTAATATTCACCATGATATTTTGTCGCTCATAAGATGACAGTGGGCTTGTACCGAATTATGAACGTAAACATCGCGGTCACGTGTGAGGGGTATCACGCAATAGTTCGTAGAAAGATTCAACGAGTCTGTTGATCATGTAAACATTTTGAATCGTACGTTCCACATCAGAAAATGATTCATATTTTACAGTTTTGTTTGTATTAGTTTTGAATCGCAAAGAGAGGATTTCAAAGCTAAGGCTTGGTTCATATTCGTACTTAACGCATAACTAATAGCGAATAGTACGTAGCACATATTGTGCAAGAATTTGATACATTATTTTAAATTGTGGCGTACATGAGTGATATATTGCGAATATTGAATAGTATATTTGTTTTTATTATTTATTTGAGGTATTTAACGTGCACTTCCTAAACCGATGGCTTAAATTAGCACACGGGAGTTTCTATGAGCGAGAGTGAAAATACCTACCAATTTTTCCATAAAAGGTATTTTTCACGCCACAATCGACACGGGACTGACGACTTTACCTCCGCTCCGAACGAAGTTGTGCTACAGATTTTTATCACCCAAAAAATATCCGTCGACCCGGGATGGGTTTGAACCCATGCACATTGGTTCCTGAGGCTAGCAATTTACCCCAAGACCGCCGAGGTCGATAATAATATAGTAAATAGTGAATAACATATAAACCTTATTTAACTTTAAATTTGTATACGTCATGCATGGACTTTAGCATAGACAGTCCTTGTATCAGCCAATGAGAACGCGGGAAGAGTATATATAATAATATTTAGCACCACGTCTTACTACCCGTTCGGGTTATACGCTTTTAAATACTAATTACTCTAATGGATTAGGAATTGGAAAGGTTGAATTAGAGGAAGTGACTCCGCATTTGCGTGGAGGGAGGGTGGAAAGCCATTTAGGAAAGACCACCCCCAGTTCACCCGACCGAGATTTGAGCCTTGATCTCCCCGTCTTCAGCAGTCGAGCTTCAACACGACAAGCGCGTTAGCCAACTAAGCCACCGAGGCGGGTACAAAGGGAAGAGTCAATAGCTAACTTAACGCCAGATTGCAGATCAGACGGAAGATGTCTTCTCTTCATGTTTGAAATGCCTTGGGGTAGACATACTCGTTTGTTATTATTTAATTTTCTCTGTTCTACAGTAGCCCCGTGGCTTCTTTGGTGCTGACTGACAGTTCACAGCTGACTTCTGACAGCCAACATTTAGGTATATACCTACATTTTGACGGTCAGAAGTGACAGCTGCTTAACACATGTTTTTGCACATCACATTGTTCGGCGTAGGGATACATAATTTGGTCTGGTAACTTTTAAAAGCCGTTAGCTGTGAGCTGTGAGCCATCAGTCAGCACCAAAGAGGCCATGGGGCTACTGTAGTATCATCGACTACGATTGTAAATATGATTGAAACTTAAAGAGTACTATTACATTTTAAGTTTTGTTTCTGTGAAGTAGGTCTACCATAATTTTCATGACAAAATAAAATCAGAATCTGATCAGAGTAAAATTTGATTTAAATTAGGCTAGTTTCATGTTTCAAGAGGTACAGTTTAATTAACGGTTGCCCCCCGCCCCCCGAGATAAATCCTAAAGGGAAGTAATTTCATTGAACTTATATATTAGTAGAGCAAAGAAGTTAGGGGATTTTTTTATTAATAAAAAACAAAAGATTTTAGTAAGTCTTTAAACAATACGTTTAATTATAAACCATTGCAATTTTTTATTTAATCGTGAACTTTGCGTTATTAAATTCTACTTTATTAATTTTTTTTTACAACCATTATTGTTTCCATTATTCCGTTATTGTTTGACCTGGGTCACTTTTTTTTCTATTCAAGCAATAATATATTTTCCACTAACGGCTTTCTAGGCCTGTCATAACTTAATATTTTTTAAAATCTAATTTAAAACTAGAACAGACACAACATCCAGTCCCCACACGTTAATTCATCATTGTGAAAGAGTAAACCCACAGTTCAGAAATGATAAATTTTTCGGCCATGCTGGGAATCGAACCCGATATCCTTAGCTCAATAGGTAAACACGATACTGACTGAGCTATTGTGTTGAATGCTTCTACTTTATAAATTATTTTTTAATTATTTGAAGTACTTAAGGTTCATTTTCAGAACCGTCTGATTATATCAGCTTGGATCTAGAAAATACACAACATCTAGTTCATACCGTGAATCGATCACGGGACACTTAGGCCAGTAGACAGACACGCTACCAACTGAGCCAAAGTGTCGGACAACTATGAACTATGCGTTAAGGGATGAATATAATAAATCCAGCCTAGCTGAACGAGACAATATATTTCTCTGGAACCAGATATTGAATATGTATATAAGAATCTCGTCATTGTTCTTGTTTTTCCAAAGCATGTTGATTGTTTAAAAAGAGAGGATATGAAAAACATACAAATATTAAAACACTGCGCCATTTTTGTGTTTGTTTTTGTGCACGTGATTTCTCTCTCTCTCTCTCTTTCTAAACGAGACTCCCGTATTGTAATACATGAATGCATGACATATGAGGGAATTCAGGGAAGCTAATGGCGCAGTCAAATACGAATGCTGTATGTAATCTGTCTACTGAATTCTAGTTTGATATTATTTATTGCGTATTATGAAATGTTTTTTATTGTTTAAATTTAAAACAAGATATTGAAAGAAAGTTACAGTTTATAATTTAGCGCGTAACATCTGTAGGAGAGGGTAGTAATTAAACTTGTGATGGCGAGAGAGAGAGAAAGAGAGAGAAGAGGTAATGTTTTAAAACTGGCGTACAATATTGGATTCTCTAGTTCGCTCTTGATTAATTCTAACAAAACCGCAATATGACATCAGAGGCCCGCGGTTACAGCCAAGCCAACTCCCGAAGTTCTAATGTTGAATGTGTGTCTCTGTGTGTATATATATATATATATATACATGTTTGTATAATATATACATGTGTATCTACACTAATATTATAAAAAGGAAAGATTTCATTTTAGTTTTTTTTGTTTGTAATGGATAAACTCAAAAACTACTGGACCGATTTTAAAAATACTTTCACCAATATAAAGTTACATTATCAGCGAGTAGCATAGGCTATATTTTATTTTGAAAATTTAATTTATTCCTCATAAAAATGTCGATAGTTTTACACAAGGTATAAAAAAAATTGCCTAAAAATATGCTTTCTCCGCGTGCGCTGCAAAAACTATTGGTATTACATAAAAAAAAACTATACATATTGAAAGTTCTCACTAATGTGAGCAAAAAAGTCCGCGAGACAATATATGTAATTATTATAGTTATGTTACAATAAACGTGTTTTGTTGAAATTATTCAACTAAAACACGGATGCGAACAAAAAGTGATTATATCCGTGATATGAATCCTTATCCAAATCAATTATTTTATCAAAACCTTGATCTCCCCGTCATCAGCAGTCCAGTCTACTGCAAGAGCGTTGTGTTAGACCATGTAGCCACTGAAGCGGGTGTGATGGGTAGCTAGTAAATTATACACATGTATATACATTGATACACATACATGTATATTTAAACACATGTTTATCAATATATATATATATATATATATAATACAGGATGTTTGGCATCTCATAGCCCAAAATGCACATATAGCTTGTTTTAACCAAAAGTAATAAAAAAAAACCTACACAGTTACATCCGGAAAACCATGTTAGTACCATTAAATTGTGTTCGAAGTTTCGGCGTACAACATTGGGAGAGCAAAACTGTTTAACATGCGTGTACAACAAGTTGCATAGGAGTTAGGCGCGCGGCACTGCACATGTAATAATGGCAAGCACTATCTGTGATGTAGGACCGTTAATGATGACCCTCAGAACGTATCCCCATTTCTAGATGGACTGGTGTGTTGTTTAATATTAAATGTGGTATGTTCTGCTGCCGTGCTCAAAGATGTTGAGGTGTGTAGTGCCATGTTCCTAACTCCTATGCAACCTGTTGTACATGCATGCTTGAACAGCTTTGCTCTCCCGGCTCTGTACGTCGAAACTTTGAACACAATTTAATGATATTAGCATAGTTTTCCGGATGTACGTGTTTAGGGATTTTGTATTATTTTTGGTTCTCACAAACTATATGTGCAGTTTGGGATATGAGTTTCCGAGCACCCTGTATACATGTGTATACGAATCTACATATACATACGTGTACATATACATTTACGAGTATATTAAAGATGGGTAAAACTCTATATTTCTCAAATCCGAATCTTAGATTTTCTTTCAAATACTGAAATCTTTAAAATTTTACAAGGAGGAATGTACTACATTAACGAATATTTAGTTAGCGTTTCCATCTGTTATATAACCATAATTCCTTTCTAATGCACTTTAAATTATGTTTTAAAAGAGGTCAATATCATATTTAAATATTTCCTGGGGTCCTAATGGGATCTGAAATATACAAGTAGTTGTCCTTTAAAACGTGTGTGATGTGACCTTCCCCCTTTTCCCTTGTACCCTCCATATGTCATAGCCTAGATCTCTAAACTTACCTTAAGCGTGATAACTTTCTTAAAACAACTCACGATGTCACTTCTTTACTCTACAAAAAAAAAGGTTGTTTTATTAACGTTCGATTTCTTCGTGGTTAAGACTACAAAGTAACGGTAGACTTAATTTGTGGGCAATCTTATACACCCCTCCCTCCTCCTCCTCGCCTCCTTGGTTTATAACACAGGGGTGTTGGACCCTCCTAAAAGAGGATGTAGAAAAGGGGGCAGATTGGGGGCAAAGGGTGTTCCGGGAAATTAATAACCAAGCCAAACCACACAGTGGCAAACCTTGTAAGGATGCTGGAAATACCCTGAAAGAGGGTGG
>CABEEJ010002684.1:40880-83878 GCA_901482245.1 Timema douglasi
CCCCCCCGCCCCCTTCCCCCCCGTATGATGCTATCTCCCTAGGCTCTCGTCTGAGTGTGTATATGTGTATCTTCCTTCATTCCTCTTTGTACCATTTTGTCATAGTCCTCCTTCTCTCTTTTCCGCCTCAGTCCCCTTCAGCACCATCCTCCATTATCTCTTTTCCGCCCTAGTTTCGTTTTCCTCTCTTCAGTCACTTTCCCTTTTCGCCGCCGTTGACCTGAGACTCCCTGTGGGTTTTATTTAGAATTTCGCGGGGAGATATGAATACGTGTAACTGTGTGGAGTCACACGTCCAACATAGCGGAGCCAGAAACGTAATCACGTGACTAGCCCTAAGCCAATAACAAGATTTCAGGCTGATCGCCGTGACTTGAGATGTCTTCCAGCTTTTAATTTCTCAGCGCGAAAACATCATCTTGGGAGACTAAATCAAGTTTAGAAACTAACCGGCTCGAACCGATACGCACGCGCCATAGTCGGCCGACTGAAGATGCACCTATGAATCGGAATACAAGTAGAAACCTGCATCTACTGTTGTAAAATAATTTGAATTTTGTTTGTTTTTGTTTAGAATCCCTTCTTACTACCTGTTAAGGTTATAAGAATGTGTACTAATTACTCTATTATTATTATTATTATTATTATTAGCACTGCCTCTTACTACCCGTTGGGGTTATACGCACTTACGCTAATGTGTAATGGTAGGGTGATTGTGAGATTAAATGAAGGACTTACAGTTTAACGTGGAATCCGAACACAAGATGTCTTGTCAGAGGTGAAGGAAGGGTTTGGCAATCAGATAAATCTTTGCCGGGACCGAGGATTGAACCCCGACCGCCAGCATAGAAGTCTGACACCTTAACCCCTAGACCACCAGGTCACCACTAATTACTCTAATTTGTTAAGGATGAGTAAGGTGTATCCGCATTTGCATGCATGGCGGGTGTAAAAGAGTTTAGGAAAAACCATCCTCAGTGCACCTGCCCAAGATTTGAACCTCGATCTTCCTGTCATCGGCAGTCTAGTCTAGTGCGAGAGTGACACCTTAGACCATGCGGCCACTGAATCAGATTATATTAATCTTGAAGATGTATTTACCAACTGTAAAATAAAACTGTGTTGGTAGTCAGCTTCTTCTATAGTTTGTTTTGCAAAACATCTAGGCTTCGCACATATTTCTGTGGCTTGTGAATGGTTACGAAACTCGAGTATCAGAATCTGCTCTTTATTTTCGACAAAAGTGTGAATCAAGCTTTACACTGGCTTTACGAGATCCTTTTTTCTTCAACCTCCTTGGTTATTTCTCTTTCTAAGTCCATCAGTCTGTCTTCCTTTCACTCTGTACCTATTTTACCAGCTCCCTCTTTCATACAAAAATTAACAAACAAATATGTTTTATGATTATACATACCACGTGTTGATAGTGAAATATGATTTTTAAGGTAAACTATAGTCAGATTTTCACAAAGAGCCCTTTTGTTTGAAAAATTTCAAACAAATTTGTTGTTACATTGGCGGGCGAAAACAAATACAGTGTAACTTTTTATAGTTATAAGACCAATGGATACCTAAGAAAAATTCTAAATATACAAAATTTGAATTGATCATTTTTATGAGTGTCTAGGCAGATGATACACAATTTATAAATACTCTCTAATATGCTACTTATAAACACACATGTTTTATATATGCTATACAACACACACATACACAATAAATACAGAAATTAAATAAAACAAGAAAAATTCAAACATGCAATAATAAAACTTGGAAAAAATTAGCGTTACGAAAATTGCAGATTTAAATCAGAATTGATGAAAGCCGAGTCAACGCATCCCCTAATTTAGGCAACCCATTCACCGCCGGAGCACAATTACCCTCCTTTTTTACTATTTGTTCATTGGCTAGCTCCAACTTTATTTGACGCCCTCGGAATTTGGGGGGAGGGGGGGGGGTTAGTAAAGATCGTTTAGTTAGCTTTGACATGAGTACCAACCATAAAAAAACTAACAATGAATAGGTTTCGAGTTATCCAGATATTTCCTTCTAAGCTTTAAATTAAATTTTACTTTTAACCATTGATTTTATTAATAATTTTGAAGGGGAATCATGATGGGGTCAAATTATACAATTTTTTGAATTAGCTAATGTAGAAATTAACCAAGTTACAATTGTATTGACATTATTAGAGTGCCATCTTGAATTTAATAGATGATCGCACTTGAGGTGCGATAAAGTGCAAAGCTAGTGAGGTTTTGAGATAAAAGTTTCGTATTCTCATCCAACCGGTGACAGTAGGTGTTTATTTTTATTGAAAACTATTTTTTTTCACCACGTCTTACCGCACATTCGAGTTAAAGTCCTACTAATGCACGCATTTAAAATACATCTTCTTTCAATGGACTAGGTTTGTCTTCTTAGGCGATATGTAAAATTATTTAATAAAAATGTATATAATGTGCTTTAATGAATGCACCAAAATAAGGTTTTGGTTATTGCATTGGAAAAGAGAATCGGTGAAACGCTATTTTACGATAATTAGTTAACTTGGCATACTTAAGGGATTACTTTCTGGCAATTAAACAAATATCAAAACCATTAATACATAATGTTGTAGATAATCAACTACTGTTAAAATAAACTAGTATCATGTATGCTTTCATATTTAAAAAAAAAAGTTTCTGCAATGCTGTTGGGAATGTTTAAATTTAATTGGCGAATATAAAATCCCACGTTAACTGTATGTAATTACGTCCCTGATTATCATTTTTCATAACATATATTAAACATTATTATTATACAACTTAGAATTTATAGACACAGATAATATTTGTTTATGTAAACGCGAGTGATACAATACATCGTGTTCTATTTATTAATTTTAATTATGACTACAAATGGGAAGACTTTTAATTAGTTATCCAACACTATTTTTCGGAGCGTCTTACTAGCCTTCCCAAATATCGATATTTAATAATGCAAATAGAATACGATTGAGGGAAGAAACCACGAATTAAGAAAAAATACACATATATATTATTCATCCGCATTCCCGTGAGGAAAAATGGCAAATAATTTAAGAAAAAAAAACACCCTCAGTTCGTACAAGCGAGATTAGATTCTCTCAACTCACCGCCACTGGCAATCCACACTATAAGAGCCTGACGATCAGAATACGGTGCTCACCGATACAATACGATTAGAACGTGGTTATCACCGATACGATACGATACGATTAGAGCGTGGTTATCACCGATACGATACTATTAGAACGTGGTTATCACCGTTACGATACGACTATACCGTGGTTATCACCGATACGATACGATTAGACCATGGCTATCACCGATAAAATACGATTAGAACGTGGCTATCACCGATACGATACGATTAGACCATGGCTATCACCGATACGATACGATTATAACGTGGTTATCACCGATACGATAAGATTATAACGTGGTTATCACCGATACGATAAGATTATAACGTGGTTATCACCGATACGATACGATTATAACGTGGTGTTCACCTATACGATACGACTAGACCATGGTGTTCACCTATAGGATACGACTAGACCATGGTGTTCACCTATACGATACGACTAGACCATGGTGTTCACCTATAGGATACGACTAGACCATGACGCCCAACAGTACGAGTTAATAGGTGAAATAATTTAAAAACTCGAGAGAGAGACCAAATTAACAAGAAACGTTTCATAGAGAAGAGAAGAGGAGGAGAAGGAAGGGTTAATATAAAATATGACAGCTCATCAAGCGTCTCCGAATTTATGTTAAAGTGTGCATAGGTTTGAGGTGGGAGAAAGGGGTATGGGGGGGGGGATTCTAACTAACAACACTGAAGACACCCTCAGAGTGTGAGCTGTAAGTGAACAAGCTTCGTTGATGGAGATTTGAATGAGAGATCAAAGAGGCTCTCCCTCCCCGGCCCTTCCTCCGTCAACCGACATGCTTTGGCTTCTCCATTCAAAGCCCGCCATCCTCTCTATTCATCCCCTATGGGCCTTCTTACCCCCTACACACATAGTTAGGTGGGGTTAGGAGGGTGTGATGGAAGGGGTGGTGGTGCTCAAGGCTACGCACGGAGCAACGATTCATATTTCTGATTATATCCAGACGACTTACAGACTAACATAAATCCAACCCCCTTCGGTAGTTGAATGGTCTAAGGCGTCACTCTCACGGTATACTAGACTTCCAAAGACGGGGATATCGGTCAGGTGTACTGAGGGTGTTTTATTTCCAAAATGGTTTTCAACTCTCCCTCCACGCAAATTCAGGTAATTAGTATATTAGCGTGTAGTTCGTGCGGGTAGTAAGACGTAGTGCTAAAAATAACAAATTAAATCTAGAGTATAATCAACACCCGACATCTCTCAACGTCGATTCATCTCTCTCAGGTCCGACATCCTTAGCTCAGTCGGTATCGTTTCTGCCTAAATGAGTTAAGGGTCTTGGGTTAGATTCCTGGCATGGCGGAAAACTAATAATTAATTAGTGAAATTGGGCCTCCCTCTTTCAATGTAATGGATAAAAGACCGGGAGGTTTGGTGTTGTGTCTGTTATTAATTTAAGTCAGTTTATGAGTTTTGTACTGTTATAAGGATTCTAATAGGGAAAAAAATACCTTTAAGAATGGAATTATTAATAAAATCAGTGTAGGCCATGGGAGCCCTAAGAATTATTTTCTAGTGGGAGGAAGGGGGNCATGGGAGCCCTAAGAATTATTTTCTAGTGGGAGGAAGGGGGGGGGGGAGTTAAAATATATCCCTCTACCTCCTTACATCCCACACACACGCACGCTTGTATCGTTCGTTTTCTCTATTCTCAGACGAGAAAATTATTATAAAATGTTGATAATTGTTTAAAATGTAGTGACAGGTTTTATTCGGTGTTGCGTCTAGTGGATGTGATGATCGTACCTATAACACGATCCGAAGAAAAACATTGAAAGACAAAATAGAAGATTAAAAAATGTTAGCAAAGTTTTCTGGCCCCCCTTATTCCTTACTGTGGGCGCCCATGGTGTAGGTCTATTTTTTTTCTTTTTCTGGGGAATTTATCTACATCCCATATTAGAGAGGAACTTTTATAAATGTTGGCAAATATAACTTGTAAAAAAAACTTTATAAAAAAAATAAAACTCAAGGGTGATTTTCTTTGAACTAGCACTCTTCAATTCAAAATGTTATTTTCTGTAACTCTAAAGTAAGAAGTACTTTCGGAAGTACTTGATTAAAAACCGGTACCTATGTGTGTACTGTTATGTAGGACAACAAATCATCATTCTAAAAAACATTACTAACCAGCAAAAAAACAAAAAAAAACAGTGAGTATGGTTGTCCTACACCAGAGTTTTCCAACGTTTTAAGGTCCAAAATACAAAGTTTATATCTCTTGTTGGGTAACCTGGTGGTCTAGGGGTAAGGTGTCAGACTTCTGTGCAGGGGGTCCGGGGTTCAATCTTCGGTCCCGGGACAGATTTATCTGATTACCAATCCCTTCCTTCACCTCTGACAAGACATCTTGTGAATGTGGGGAATGCCAGGCCTCCACCGTGGTTCGGATTCCACGTTAAACTGTAGGTCCACCATTTCATATCACAACCACCCTACCATTACACATTAGCGTAAGTGTGTATATCCCGAACGGGTAGTAAGACGCGGTGCTAAAAATATTAATAATAATAATAATAATAATCTATCTCTTGTTGCCTCGCGGGCCGCAATACTGTACCCACAATATTCGGATTGAATTAACATTAAAATAATCCTATAAGGTCATTCTTATACACTTAAACTCGTACTAGGGATTAGGATTTCTTGTGAAGTATGTTCTCTGTTGTTTTTTCCTATTTTTAGGGTAGCACGACTTGTCTTGTTTGCTATAGTTTTCATTTGCTGGTTAAAAGTGCATTTTTATTGAAAAAAATTACTTTTATTTACGAAAAAAAAGCAAAAATAGTTTATAAAATAACGTAAAGTATGTAAATAAAATAAGCATTAATTTTTTTAGTTGATCATACAAAATATATAGTTGTATTTATAATTTTTTCTCTTGAAATAATTTTATATATTTCATGAGCCTGCGGGCCATAAAAAATGTTACCGTGGGCCGCGGGTCCTGCGCATAAGTTTCTACGGGACAAAGCTTTATTTATAATAATAGCCACGTGTCTCTGATATTTGTCAAGGGTGTCCTGGTATTATTATTATTATTATTTAGCACCACGTCTTACTACCCGTTCGGGTTATAAGCACTTACGCTAATTTGTAATAGTAGGGTGATTGTGTGATGAAATGAAGGACCTACAGTTTAACGTGGGATCCGAACCACGGTGGAGTCCTGGCATTCCCCACATTCACAAGATGTTTTGTCAGAGGTGAAGGAAGGGTTTGGTAATCAGAAAAATCTGTGCCAGGACCGAGGATTGAGCCCCGGACCCGTAGCACAGCATTGATGGAATTTTACGAAATGGGGCGTGTTATTTTTTAGAATATATTCTTATTCATCCAAAGTAACAGAAAAGATCACATGACCCGATGTATTAACGTAAAGGTATATCTGATATTTAACAGCAGGGCTTATTATCAGTTACGGTTGAACGCATATGTACTAAAAATGGTATTGGGTTAAGTATTCGGAAGGTTGAATTCAAAGAAAGTGTACCAGTAGTTGCGTGGAAGTAAACTACGTGGACCACGATTATTCTCGATGAATATTGTGTTAGATTGGAAGTAGCATTGATTTGTTTTTTGTATAAATTGATCACAACGGGGAAAATACCTAATTAAGATCCAAATAAGAATCTTAACATTATTATAAAGATAATGACATGGAGGGAGAAAGGTCTACTGTTCATAGAACTACTAGTAAGACTGTAGTAACGATAATAACATGGAGGGAGGTCTACTGTTCATAGAACTACTAGTAAGACTGTAGTAACGATAATAACATGGAGGGAGGTCTACTGTTCACAGAACTACTAGTAAGACTGTAGTAACGATAATAACATGGAGGGAGGTCTACTGTTCACAGAACTACTAGTAAGACTGTAGTAACGATAATAACATGGAGGGAGGTCTACTGTTCACAGAACTACTAGTAAGACTGTAGTAACGATAATAACATGGAGGGAGGTCTACTGTTCACAGAACTACTAGTAAGACTGTAGTAACGATAATAACATGGAGGGAGGTCTACTGTTCACAGAACTACTAGTAAGACTGTAGTAACGATAATAACATGGAGGGAGGTCTACTGTTCACAGAACTACTAGTAAGACTGTAGTAACGATAATAACATGGAGGGAGGTCTACTGTTCACAGAACTACTAGTAAGACTGTAGTAACGATAATAACATGGAGGGAGGTCTACTGTTCACAGAACTACTAGTAAGACTGTAGTAACGATAATAACATGGAGGGAGGTCTACTGTTCACAGAACTACTAGTAAGACTGTAGTAACGATAATAACATGGAGGGAGGTCTACTGTTCACAGAACTACTAGTAAGACTGTAGTAACGATAATAACATGGAGGGAGGTCTACTGTTCACAGAACTACTAGTAAGACTGTAGTAACGATAATAACATGGAGGGAGGTCTACTGTTCACAGAACTACTAGTAAGACTGTAGTAACGATAATAACATGGAGGGAGGTCTACTGTTCACAGAACTACTAGTAAGACTGTAGTAACGATAATAACATGGAGGGAGGTCTACTGTTCACAGAACTACTAGTAAGACTGTAGTAACGATAATAACATGGAGGGAGGTCTACTGTTCACAGAACTACTAGTAAGACTGTAGTAACGATAATAACATGGAGGGAGGTCTACTGTTCACAGAACTACTAGTAAGACTGTAGTAACGATAATAACATGGAGGGAGGTCTACTGTTCACAGAACTACTAGTAAGACTGTAGTAACGATAATAACATGGAGGGAGGTCTACTGTTCACAGAACTACTAGTAAGACTGTAGTAACGATAATAACATGGAGGGAGGTCTACTGTTCACAGAACTACTAGTAAGACTGTAGTAACGATAATAACATGGAGGGAGGTCTACTGTTCACAGAACTACTAGTAAGACTGTAGTAACGATAATAACATGGAGGGAGGTCTACTGTTCACAGAACTACTAGTAAGACTGTAGTAACGATAATAACATGAAGGGAGGGAGGTCTACTGTTCACAGAACTACTAGTAAGACTGTAGTAACGATAATAACATGGAGGGAGGGAGGTCTTCTGTTTACAGAACTACTAGTAAGACTGTAGTAACGATAAGAACATGGAGGGAGGGAGGTATACTGTTCACAGAACTACTAATAAGATTGTAGTAACGATAATAACATGGAGGGAGGGAGGTCTATTATTCACAGAACTACTAATAAGACTGTAGTAACGATAATAACATGGAGGGAGGGAGGTCTACTGTTCACAGAACTACTAATAAGATTGTAGTAACGATAAGAACATGGAAGGTTCGAGGGTTAATATTAACAACTACAGTAACCCCATGGCTTCTTTGGTGCTGACTGACTGCTTTGAAAAGCTACCAGACCAAATTATGTATTTTTACGCCAAACCATATGATCTGCAAAAACATGTGTTTAGCAGCTGTCACTTCTGACAGTCAAAATTTAGGTGTATATTTAAATGTTGACTGTCAGAAGTCAGCTGCTAGCTCTCAGTCAGCACCAAATAAGCCACGGGGCTATTGTACTACCTACTCTTTGTATAAGAGTACTTACTACCTGTTATCAAGTTAGAGTTAGAATGTAGTGTTAAGCGCATTGCATTGCCTTTAGTTCATTTAGTATTTCGTGTGTTTAATTGACCAATGTGTTTAGTTATCTGTCCATGGTATGTATACCTCCATGGCTATGGAACATATTATTAAAGTCTGGGACAGCAAAGACACAGGTTGTTGATTTTACGAAGTTTATTGAACAAATTAATAACTTTTGTTTGTCTATGTCGGTAAATAACAAATAACAAATATTCAACACGTCATTTAATTCTTGTCTATCTATGTTGTGTCTGATATTTTACTTGAACTTAAAAAAGGATAACAATAAAGAATTCAAGTTGTTCTTATAATCAATAACAATGCAAAACAAAAGATAAATTTTCGCGTTACATGTCTACCAACAAAACAATGAATAAATTAATAGTTGAGCGACAATTAACCTCAACACTCCATGGCTATAGAACATATGTATTAGGGGTACGCGAAAATAATTTAGTAATGATGGATTGAATTGTTTGCTTCAGTTCAACTTAATTTTAAACTAATTTTTTTAAAGAAAATATTTTCTTAAAACTCCTAGGGTTATCATTTATTAAGAATTTAGAGACAGATTCAGTACTTTCTTTTAAGTTTTCTCTCGCTTTTTGTGCTTAAGCTGTAATTAAATCTTACTTAAGTAACATTTTAAGGTTTTAAAACATTTACTTTACTAGAATATGTGTATTCATTTTGCAGTTTTATACTTAAATTGTATAAATAAATAATTATGTTTTGATTAGTGTTTTAATCAAAGAAACACACCTTATTAATAATTCAAGTTTTTTAAAAAAACTTGCAAGACTAGGAAGAAGTTTTTAATTAATTATTTGAAAAACTAAGCTCTTAGAGTATATGCGTTACTAATTTGGCGGCGTGCTATCGTAAATATGATTAAAGATATTGGTTTGAGACTAACCCGCTAAATACCTCAATCAGAATATATCTGTTAAATAAATAAATCAATAAAATGGATGTAGGATGAGAGAAAAATAGAAGGAAAGATTGAGACAAGGTAAGGAGAATAGAAATAAAAAATAAAAATAGATTTGTATAAAGTGATAAATAACGACAGGAATATATAAGGAGAATATACTATATCCAAGTATATAAAACATAGAAAAGAAAGGCAAAATGGTGATAAGCATGGTAAGAGTAGTTGTAATTAAACAAATTAAAACCGAGAAGAAAACAATTATAAATAAAAGAAAGGGTGGAAAAAAAGGGAGTAGAGGAAATAATAGGTTACAAAATACAGGGAAGGGGGGGTATATAGCAGAGAGGGATAAGTATGGGATCAGAAAGATGGAGAACAAATAAAAAGGGAATAAAAGGGCGCGAAAAGAGCGATAATGTGTAAAAAGGAGGTCCCGAGGATAAGTTACCATGATGTACAGAAATCAATAGAGAGATAAATATATGAATAAATATGGAATACTAGATATGGGAATAAAGAGAAAGCCAGACAGAGCTAAGGAAGAGATGAAGATAGAGTAGGTACAAAATAAGAAGTGGTAGAAGGGAAGAAAGATGAGGACAAAAAAGAAATTAAAAGAAAAAGAGTATAAAAAAGGAGGAGGCAATGGCGATAATAAATACAAGGGAAAAAATATTATTATTATTATTAGCACCGCGTCTTACTACCCGTTTGGGTTATACGCACTTACGCTAATGTGTAATGGTAGGGTGATTATTTGGTAATCAGATAAATCTTTGCCAGGACCAAGGATCGAACCCCGGCCGCCAGCATAGAAGTCTGACACCTTACCCCTAGACCGCAAGGTCACCGGGAAAAAATAGATAAGGAAGAGATTAAGAAAGAAGGAGTATATAATTAGAGGTGGGAGGTGGGGATAAAGACAAGGGCAAAAATAGAAAAATAACAAACGTAGAGAGTAAGAGTATAAAATAATAGACGAGAAGCAGGAAGCAATAGGACAGAAATAAGCTTAATTTGAAGCACCGCTTCTTACTGCCCGTTTATGTTATACGCCTATATACTAAATACATCAAGGTGTTAGAAATTATGAAGGCTATATTTTGAGGAAGTGCACCTGCATTTAAGTGGAGGGGGAGTGTAAAATTATTTAGTAAAAACCCCTCAATTCATCCAACTGGGATCGAGCCCTGATCTCCCCATCCTCGGCGGTATAGTCCAACACGAGAGTAGCGCGTTAGACCATACGGCCACCAAAGCAGAAAGACGCGAGGAAGAGATGGAGAAAGAGAGAGAGGAATTATAGAATAATAAGTTAGAGATGGCGATCGTGAGAAAGTCAGATAGAGTTAATCAGTGTAGGTTCCTATTATCCCTTCATCCGTGAGCAGAGCTAGTTTACAAGGAGTTGAAGGAGGAGCTCCATATGGCTCGTCGAAAGAAAGAAACGTGCTTCATTAGCTGCTTTTAAATAAAATAGGGGTGTAAGAAGGAAAGAGATTAATGGATGAGGACGAGGGGTTGAACCTTCACGAAAGAGTAAAAAGGGGGGAGGGGAATTAGGGGTATTCGTTGATTTCTTCAGCTTATGTTTCAAGATTTGAATAATAAGAAAATAGGTTAACGAAGGAATTTATCATTTGTGAAAGGGAATAATTTTCACTTCTTCTCTAGTGAAGAAAATTCATTTATTTTTCAAAGGATGGAAAGTCTATTGCCCTAAATAGTTAATAAAATATTTATATAATTTTTATTTTTCAGTCAATTACTTCAACATGAAAGTTATTAACGACATTTTTGCCACATCGATGGACACATAGAATTAGTAGCATGCACCACTATTAAGGTTTTCTGATACTTGAGAGGTCTGGGTTCATATCACCGTCTGGTATACAGATGGTATCCTACCCCCAAATGATTTCCCGCTCTCCCTCCACGCAAATTTAGGCACAATTCCTCTAAATTTCTACCTTCCTAATCCCTACCCCAGTAGCGTAAATAAAATGTGTATAGCCAAGGTGGGTAGTAAGGCGTGGAGGAAAGGAAGGGTTGGTTTTACAAAGTAAGAATGAGGGATGTGTCAGTGTGGGTGAGTCTGTGGGTTGGTGTGGGTGTGTGGGTGGGTGTATGGATGTGTGGGTGTGTGTCAGTGTGGGTGAGTGTGTGGGTTGGTGTGGGTGTGTGGGTGGGTGTATGGATGTGTGGGTGTGTGTCAGTGTGGGTGAGTGTGTGTGGGTTGGTGTGTATGTGTGGGTGTGTATATGGATGTGTGGGTGGGTGTATGGATGTGTGGGTGGTTTGATGGGTGTGTGGAGAAGGTAGTGGGGGAAGTGAGGAAGCTTTCACGGTAAAACACCAGTGCAGAAATGGCTTACGATATCTCGCAGATAATTATAACTAAGGAATGATTAAACTATTCACCACGTCCTATTATCCGGCCAAACTATCAGCATATTTACGATTTGGGAAGGTTATAGATGATTATTATTATTATTATTATTATTATTATTATTATTAGCACCGCGTCTTACTACCCGTTCGGGTTATACGCACTTACGCTAATGTGTAATGGTAGGGTGATTGTGAGATGAGATGGAGGACCTACAGTTTAACGTGGAATCCGAACCACACTGGAGGCCTGGCATTCCCCACATTCACAAGATGTCTTGTCAGAGGAGAAGGAAGGGTTTGGTAATCAAATAAATCTGTGCCGGGACCGAGGATTGAACCCCGCCGCCAGCACAGAAGTCTGATACCTTACCCCTAGACCGCCAGGTCTCCTACAAGGTTATAGAGATTAGAAAATATAGATTACAGAAGAAATGTACCCTAATTCACGGTTAGGTCGTGTGTGGAAACCATCAAGGAAAACTCACCTTAATACACCCGACTGAAATTCGCACCGACCTCCCTGCTATCCAGAAAAACCAGGCAGTACGAGAGACACGCCTTTTGTCCGGGTGCCAATTGGTGTGTAATAATTAGCACCTCTAGTAGGTGCAGGTGTAGTTCCTGCTGTTTTTTGCAGCATAAAATCAGCTGCGATACATCTGTGAGTTAAAAGGGGGGGGGGGATAGAATGGTACGCGAGAAAAAGCCAGTGTTTTGGCAGTTTGTATGACAAAAACTTTTTTTTTTTGCCAAAATAAATAAAATATTACTCCAGCACAAACATAGAATTTAATTTTATTCACATGGTGACGTCAAAATTTCTTGAATATCTGTCAAGGGTGTCCTGGAATTTAACGACAACTTTTTCTCTTCTATTAAAAAGTTGGTTATCTAATGTTAATATGCTCCCGAAGGATATTCAATAACTGTTGATATCGTCATGTGGAGAAAACCAAACTCTGACTATATTTGTACTCGTGCGGTAATTTATTTATTTTGGCCCAAAAAAATGTTTTGCCGTAAAAACTGTAAAAACACTGACCTTACCTCGCGTCCCTTTCTATCCCACCTTACGAAGGGATTATAATAATTATGATAGAGTGTTGCAGGTCTCTGTGGAGAGAGGTGATAGGCTCATTTATTCTCATTTGTCGGTGACGGATGGAGAAGGTTGGGGCTCGAACCCTGGCTGAGAGTACACTCCGTTGACCCTGAAAGTTAGCAGCATTGCCTTGACATCACACAAGGGGTCAGCAGCATTTTAAATATCGTGGTGTGCCATATGATTTAAAAAAAAAAAATGGTGAACCAGTAAAAGAAAATCGAGAAACAAATTTCAACTTTTATATCTCTCGTAAAGTTATTAGTTTATATTAGTCTATATTTTATATAGAAAAGTGTTTTTTATACTAAACCTTTTGCGGGCCAGCCAGAGCCAGCCCACTAGCCGTAGGTTGCTGACCGCTGTATTATACTAAGTTCCTATCTTATAGCTTATGTGCTATTCCATAGTGGAATAGTGCAAGTTAAGCTTTATACCTTTCAGGGTGGACGATAGGTATGTGAGGAGGTTTTATTTAAATGGTGTTCCACTCTCCCTTCACGCTAATGGGTGTAAATGTATAATATGAATACTAATTTCCTCGTCCTTATAATATTAGTGTTAATATGCGGATAGCTGGGTAGTAACAATCAGTTAACAAAAGTAGGAACATGGGCGTATGATGGGAGCAGATGGGTTCAGAGGGTTGAAAGCCCCCGCCACACGCCCCCGAAATAATGGCAATATTAACCATATCCATCATATATAAATATAATCGTGTGATCGTGTATAGTCAAAGGCACTACAAAAAGTAGAGAATGATCTTTCTGAAGCCTGCTCTCATGTCAGTGCAGTTTTGCAAGTTTTATAACTGCGACGCAGTAATTCTGAAGATGAATTTAAGACACTTAATGAGATAGTATTAAGACCAGCCTCGGATGTTGGTAGCACTATCACAATGGCCAGATAAACTGTGCAGGAGGTTCACAGGGAAACTGTTCCAGCGTCAGCTCCAGAGGAATAATACAGGAGGGTAATATTCATTTCATTACTAGACAATGTAATAGTGCACGGGTGACCTGGCGGTCTAGGGGTAAGGTGTCAGACTTCTGTGCTGGCGGCCAGGGTTCAATCCTCGGTCCCGGCACAGATCTATCTGATTACCAAACCCTTCCTTCACCTCTGACAAGACATCTTGTGAATGTGAGGAATGCCAAGCCTCCACCGTGGTTCGGATTCCACGTTAAACTGTAGGTCCTCCATTTCATCTCAAAATCACCCTACCATTTCACATTAGTGTAAGTGCGTACAAACCGAACGGGTAGTAAGACGCGGTGCTAATAATAATAATAATGTAGTTGTGCGATTAAAGTAAATCTTACGAAATCACAACCAGCTTCTTTTAAACTAATAAAAAGTGATCCCAAATATCTTGGAGATGATGAAAGTGGCTTAAACTTGCAAGTATGTGTGTGTGTGTGTGTGTGTGTGTGTGTAGATTTTTACAGAGAATCTCTTCCATATCCTGACATGTTCTTCACAGAAATTGAACTAAGGAAGAAGAAGTGGAGCGGTGTAAATCTAAAAGACAGGTCAAGAACTGCAATTGAAGCATTTTTTTTTTGCAGTGTAGTGAAACATTTTATCTAAATGTGAGGAGACTTCTTCTGATGCTGGCGACTCTTCTCATCTCCACTGCTTCACATGAAAGGTCATTTTCGACATTGAAAAGATTGAGAAGCCTTCTGCGCAACAACACGTCACAAGATCGGCTTCCCAGCCTTGCCTTTCTCAGTGTCCACAGAGAAATTGAAGTCGACACAGAGAAATTGAAGTGTCCAAAGAGAAATTGAAGTGGACACAGAGAAATTGAAGTGACCACAGAGAAATTGAAGTGGACACAGAGAAATTGAAGTGTCCACAGAGAAATTGAAGTGGACACTGAGAAATTGAAGTGTCCACAGAGAAATTGAAGTGGACACAGTCTCCCAGATGAAGTTATCACCAAATTTTCAATTAGTCTCAGGAGGGTAGGTTTAATCTTGTTTTGATAGTACATTTGACTTTTTTTAATTGATGCAAAATGTATGTTTTTGAGCCATCAGTTGTATATTTTAGCAAAATATTAAATTTATGTAGTGTAAAGTAAGAACCTGTATTTTTAGTTTGTATGTTGTTTTTCAAACACTCATACATATTTTTTTTCGGTGAAATTCTGGAAAGATACTTTACACTAAACATAGCCCTTCCCGAAATAATTTTTTACGTACTCCTATGAGTAGGAAACATTAAATTTATATTCCAGCAGTTTTCCTATAATATTCTTTAAGTGACAGGTAATATAATTTTTGTTGTTGTTGGGCAAACGTCTTATTTAATGAAAAAGATAAAATTGTACTGTTAGACAAAAGTCGTAATTTTCTCCGTTAATTTGTAAATGTTGAATACGCAGCTAGTTCGGAGGTGATAGCGTCTCAAAGTCTTCTCCCCGTCCCTCCGTACTTGGCTAAGTATCTAAGAGAATCTTTTAAGAAGACGCAGAGAAATGTTTTCTCAACACGAAACTCATCTACATCCCTTCTCACCCCACCCCATAGCTAGGGGTAAAGCACACACGTGCAAGCCCAATAACTTCCTAATTTACTCATCTTTAGGGGTAAACTTCACTCTTATCGGGGGAAAAAAAAGTTTTGCGTTACAGTTACTTCAGAAGTTATATCATCGCTAAGAGCATTAAGATTACACCACAGAAAAATATGTTTTTCAAAAACAGCTAACAAAGTTATTCTACATTAGTCCCACGGATATATTCGAGTAGATGCTGGAGTCTTCCTACCTACCTTGTGAACCCGTGATTCACGTCTTCTAACTGAGACTGAGTTTAATTTTTTTTATTGGTTAGAAAGCCTTGTTCATTGCACATGGAATGTTCTAGAGAAAGGTTGAAGAATGCACAAAGGAAATGAATTTCAAAAGAATTTACAAATCAACCCCTTACAAAGCTCAATAAAAGCATTAACATAAATGAGTGTGAGAGACGCCGTATCTAGTTCGGTCGCCTTGTATGTAGACTTTTAGACGCTCTGTGGGAACAGAACGTCGCCCGTAATGAGATGACGTCATGATAGTGATTATGAAGATGTGGATCCAGTGGAAATCATAAACCTACCTTAACCATAATTAACCAGACCAAGGTGACCATTGAAACAGCACCCCTTTCGGTGAAGAATTCATGGTACCACAGGGAATCGAAACCGAGACGTCTAGACATAGGTGGAATTGGTGTTGGGGGAGGATAGGTAAACTTACCCCACTCTCAATATTTAGAGGATAAAAAAAATCAACTAAACATAAGTCGACAAACATTTTTTTTCAATTTTGAATCTAACGAATTTCTCATGGAACACTCTGGTTCATCTGTTATAAATAATGTACGAAATAACGTTATTTAAATAACGTTAGCAAAATAATGTTTGTGATAATTAAAATACTATGTAATTGGTTTAAGACTACAC
The DNA here is from genome assembly GCA_901482245.1 of Timema douglasi. Lineage (NCBI taxonomy): Eukaryota > Metazoa > Arthropoda > Insecta > Phasmatodea > Timematidae > Timema > Timema douglasi. The sequence continues at coordinate 57,590 of CABEEJ010002684.1, forward strand.
GTCTTTTTGTAATTTACGTTGGGGCCTGCCTCAATCGGAATCTCTGAAAATGGGCCTAAAGTTTTCTTGACATCTCCGACAGTCAATCGCAACTGCCCTTGGCTGATGTCTTGCAATAATTATGAAATTTTCATCTATCGATATATAAAATTAAATGTTCATCTGTCTGTAATAATATTTTTTGTGAATGTATGTTAATATTAAGTTTTCGTATTTTAACCAGAGCCGTAGCTAGTAATGATTCAATGTCGGGAGTATTTCCTGCTTAACTGTATCGTCCTTTGAGATGATGCTTCCAAGGTATTTAAAGTTGGAAACTGATTCTTTTCCGGTCTTCTCCAAAAGTATGTTCGAAATTAATTATTTTCTGTTTAAAGTTATTTCCACTATCTTGGTTTTACTGGTATGGAATACCGATTAGAACCTCCCCATCCACCCTCACCCCCTTGTACGAGTTCCTTCCTGGTTCAATGTCCCCCCGCTCCCCCAATTAAATTCTGAAATTCCGCCTATGTCTCTAAATCAGTAACCAGGAGCGCTGATGACCAAGAAGCCGTACGCACCCCTCATATATATATATATATATATATATATATATATATATATATGTGTGTGTGTGTGTGTGTGGAGAGAGAGAGAGAGAGAGAGAGAGAGAGAGAAAGAGAGAAAAAGAGAGTAAATAAATGACACAAACACTCTTCATATTATATTTTATCAACACAAAACGAAACAATGACAAATGATTGCATTACATTATTTGATGCATAGTATTAAAAAAAAAATATCAGCCTCTCAATAAAGTACATATAAAAATACTCTCATGTGTAGAATAATAGTGGATTATTATTTCATACACAAAGAGAGGCATTACGCGCTTTCAATCGATTACCCAGTTCAGCTGTCCTAAAATCAACAGCGTTTCAAAGTTTGCTATGGTTAATGATAACCAAACACAACATTAAATAATATAGTTGTAATTGATGTGAAAATAAAATACGGAAAATTCGTGGAGCTAGTATTAAAGGTTTTTTGTGTATGTGTTCAAATATTAAAATCAAAATAACACTGTAATTTGCTGAAAGGGGTAGATAAAAAGGTTGTTTAGTATTTTATCCCTTCTCCTCCCCCCCCACTTCCCCATACACCCTGACACCCCTTTAAATTGTACCCTCTACTCGATTCATAAAACGAATGCCAATCCGTCATAGAATTCGTACGTAGTATAATTTATTTAGCTTTGTCGGTAACATTTTACAAAAGTGAGGTATGTCTGTTCAAAATATTTATGGATTTCCGCATTGCGTAATTTGTTGTTCTATTTTTATTTTTAAATTGTACACCCAATAAAGTAAAAATATATATACCAAATAAATTAGTTTATTTTTTATTTTTCAAGAATTGAATTATGTAATAATATTAATGTTAATACACACTATCAACATAGTCGAGGTTCGAAACTCAACTACTTAAATTGAGGATGATTTTTCTATATACAGTAGAGCGTCGGAAATCAGGACGTCAAAAATCCGGAGCGTCGCAAATCCGGATCGGTGGTGAGAGCAGGTAGGGGAGGTAGTGGAAGGTGTCCTTGAAAGTTCAACGACTTAGCCAGTCACCTCCCCTTGGTCACGTGCTCGGCTCATTCCTGTGCTATCATTTACAAATTTTACAGCAGTGGTGAAACCTTCGTCGTATAGTTAGTTGCCTTGTGACGTTTTAGTGTGCGAGTTAAAACGGTACATATTCTTACTTTGTTAGTCATGTCATCGTTATCAAATAAAAGGAAACATAAATTTTTATCTAAAGAGGATAAGTTGGAAATTCTACAAAGACTGTCTAATGGGGAAAGTGGTGCATCTATCGCTAAAATATATGGTGTGGGAACTTAAGCCATTAGTGACATTAAAGAAAAAAAAAAGACAGTTTGCAACGTTTTGCTTCAAAACTAGATTCTGAAGAAGGTTCACAGAAAAGAAAAACCACACGTATACGTATGTATACAGTTATTGAAAGAACATTTGAAAATCCGGACAATTCAGTAATCCGGACGGGTCCCGGTCCCGATTGATCCGGATTAACGACGCTCCACTGTATGCCGGTTCGAGATGGAGGCGTTAATGTGGTAGGAATAAAGAAGGAAGAGTTTACAGTAAATGCCGGCTCAACACGTTGGTCCAAACACTGGTTCCAGTGTTGGCTGATTAATTTGCTAGACGTCCAGACGTTGGCAATTCTATTTAGCTTAGAGCAGTCAGAGCCAATGTGAAGTTGTCTGATAAAGAAATTGCTGTAGGTGCTTTTACGTTAATGAGTGCATATCATTATTATTTCTTACTGAAAAAAACAACAGCCACGTAGTAGAATATGGTGGGTGACGACATATCATAAAACACGGAACCAGTGAGTTCATATAGACATTCCATTTTAATAATTTTGAAAATAAATAATTTAGTCTACAGCGGTTTACAAGGCTCTCAAATAATATTCTTTATGTACCTAATTATCTGTAAATAATCTATACAATTTTCTTTTTCAGATACGATGGAAACAGATTATTAAATAATTTGATTCAAGAGCCTTCAGGAGAGTTTGATAACTTTTGTCGTATGTCTTCAATAGATTTTGAGATTCAATACCGGCCAAAGTACGCCTCGCTGTGGCACTTGGATTTTTAGCGACTGTAGATTCATTCAAAAGTCTTCATTACATATTTAAAATGTCTCCTTAAGTTATATCATTGATCTGCCGGAAGTATTTAAAGCGCTTTGTGGGGTGTTGCATTCTTTTGTTGAGGTAGGCTTAAGTATTTTATGTATGTATATGTTACGGTCAAAGTGATAAATGCGGTTAGTATTAGTAATAACCATACCATTATTAATGATAACCGGTTATTATTAATAATTTTCAATTTATCACACTAACCGTAACGTATATACTAGATATAGATGTGGGAATAGTTTGATTCCTGAGAAGGACTTTGGCTAAATTTAACAGGTCCGTATTGACGAAGCCATGGGCAATAGTTTGTTGTAAAATAAAACGCTAAAAAATAACCAAAAAATGTTTATTGTAAACCAAATTATTAGGTATCAGGCATTTATTAATATATTTGTTTGTGCCTCAGAGAGTAAAAATGCCTGTGAGACAATATCATTTGACAGAATGCTCACATTCTGAGTTGTGGTTGACGGACCTGTCATATATTCAGTTTGACTACTACAATGTGGTTGTACATATGTATGGTTACTAAAACCTTCAGCCGTTTGATATACAGGGATTGGCAAAACCTGAGTTGAAGCGGATGGTGGAGGTGCATAACGCACGGAATTTGGGATAGACATAGCGTATGTGATCGTGCTAGCAGGGCTACTAATATTTGATCGAGAGACATTTCGTTTCTGGTAAAAAAGTTCGTCTATATCGTGCATTATATTCTCTCTTTGTTGCTCATCAAATTTTTTAAATTCTTTTTTGCCAGTAGTTGACAAAATAAATCCACCTCTTCCACTTCAGTTGGTGATCGTTTCGATATATTTTTTAAGAACATATAAATCTGTGTTCATTTGTGTTCGTACTTCCGAGATATCTGAATCTCGCCATTTCTTGGTCGTTGTAGAAAGAAGTTGATGAAGGAGTGACAGTTGAAAAATTACTGTTTTCTTGTATGCTATCCTGGTCAGGAAACAGCATAGCCTAAAATTAAAACACCAATAGTTAATTTACATATTTGAATTATACAGTTAATTGGTGCGAATCTATCGAAAAATGTGAAACTAATATAAATATATTTTTTTGTTTGTTTCAGATGCCTCAATTTGAACAGGATTGGATTGCAGTTGCTTGAGGTTTTGAAACAAAGTGGCAATTTCCACGTTGATTGGGTGCAATGGTTGGCAAACACATCAATATGCAGTCACCTATTAATAGTGGATCATAGTTTCATAATTACAAACACCATTTCAGTATAACATTACTAACGGTAGCTGATAGTGACTATAACTTTTAGTTTTCTGATGTAGGAACATATGCGTATGAGTGATGGTGGAGTTTTTAATGATAGCATAGTTTATGGGAAAATATATGGGCCTGATTAGATTTTTCCGGAAGACGCTCCTTTACCTGATCGACATATTCCTATGCCCTATGTGTTTCTAGCAGACGGTGCTTTTGCAAAAGAATCATGAAACCTTTTTCCTGGTACACCGGCAGCTGGCTCACTAAATATAATTTTCAACCAACGACTTTCATGTGATCGTGTTGTGATTGAATGTGTATTTGGAATAATGGCATCTGTGTTTAGAGTGTTAAAAACCAATATGCTGCTACAACCCATTAAAGCATCTATTATAACACTCACATGCGTTATACTGCATTATTTCATTTTTTTTAAAAAGCCTGCACTCTCGGCGTATGAACATGCCCAAGGTTGACGTAAAGAAGGTCTCAGAAAGGCAACCTTTAAGATCACTAGATCAAATACCAATAAGGAAAACATAAAATGCTAGAGAAATACGAAATGAATTTTCAGCATACTTTTATTCACATTAATTTGAATAAATACTTATCATAAACAAACTGGTATGATGATTAGATAGATACCTACTTAATATTCCACAACGACTACAGAACAACATTCATTTTATCATCTATCAATTATCATATTATTTTATTAATATCGTAGTTATTTTGTGTATCAAAATACTATTAACTAAATAAAAGTAATATTATGTTTAAAAAATGTTTCACCTACCTGTGTGTTAATTGTAACCGTATCCGTTTTATCATAAATCGGAGCGAGAAATCTGTTCATCAACTCATATGCGAACCAATTCGGTTTAAGAACATTGTCTGCTGATGATCCAGAACAAGTAGAGTAATTAATTTTCTTTTCTATACAAGCGATATGTGCTCATCAACGATTCTCTTTCTCTTTTTTTTTTTAATTCCTCGATCGAGAAAATCATTCCCATATCCCTTTGAATGGTTCTCCACGTATCAGCTACTAAATTTTTATTTTTATGATCTTTCCGGATAGCGTTCCATATAACTCGATGTGCCTGGTAAAGTTCAATAAATTCTACAACTTTTTCATTTGTCCGCGCGGGTGAGGACGACATCTTAACGCATGCGCGTATTAAGTATATATTATTGAGTATTAACGTCACAGAACACTCTTACTCCTGACTGAGATTAACGTATGGACTCGATGCGTGTCGCAACCAGACTGAGCAAAGCGCCAGCGTGTGGACGGCTTGCGCGAACGTCGGCGCGGATTCCTTTGATAAAACCGACACGCGCCGGCCAACTACCAAACCTCGCGCCAGTGGGTAAATACTTAGGGGAAACAAATACTCTTATACACTTGACCAGGATTCGAACCCTTGGCTTCCCGTCAATGGTAGTCACGTAAATTGAGAGAGTAACGCTATATATTATCGAAGTGGGGTTTTCCACATGTTATTTATAATTGTACTTTTTCCATACTCTATCTGGAATAATGCGGGTGCACTTCCTCTAAACAACCTTGCCCATTCCTACCCTATAGATTAAGTAATCTAAATAGCCCGATTTGTTGGACACGTGATCTAACGCGCTACTTTCTCACAGTTGACTGACTAGACTGCTGATGAAGGGGATATCGCGGTTCGGATCTCAGACGGGTGTACTGAGGGTGGTTTTTCCAAAATTTGTTTTGCAATCTCCCTCCACGCAAATGCGGGTACACCTCTTATAAATACAACTTTCTTAACCCCTAAAACCATTAGTGTAATTATTACATAAGCGTATTGACCGACTGGGTAGTAAGACGCGGGGCTAAAAAAAACGTCCAAATAAATTATGTTGAACTAAATAATTTTAAAAAGATATTGATACAAACACTCAACCCATCCAGATTACTCGCGTGTAATCACACAAATGAGGAAGAGATGAGGAGGGTAGAGCTTTGAAGAAATGAACCCTCGAAATAAAGGAGGAAAGAACAAGAATCCATCAACGAAAAATACCAGCCCTTATACACCCACCCGAAATTTGAACCCCAACCTTCTCTTGGTAGCCAAACCAGACTAAACGAGCCTAACACCTAAATACTGGTGCCAAATGATGCGGGTAATCAGCTATGATAGAGCAAAATAATTTTAATATAAAATAAATTTTACAGTGCACCACAAATAATTTCTCTCACTTTTATCATAATATATATATATATACATTTTCTAAAACTCGTAAGATTTGTAAAACGAAATAATATATTTTGATGCAGAAACACTCCACCAAAGAGCATAAGTTAAATAATATTCACTGTTACAGAAACGTCGAGAAAAGACAAACATCTATGTCCATTAAAGAGCATAACATTTCAAAGATCTTTATAAAAAGTATATATAGTGTATATTCTTGTAGCTCAGACTATTTGTTTTATAAAAATGTATTTCTAATCAAACACTTTTATCTTATTAGTATTATAACTTTACAATTGTAAGTGATTTAGTATATTTCCGCTTACTTAAAGAACCCTTAAAATCATTTTTATAGAAAAATGAGAGTTTCCATTTTGATTTTAATGTTAAACAGTTTCTAAATATATATAAACTTTAATCAAATTCTTTAGAGCATGTTTAAGCTAAAAAAATTTTATCCAAGCCCTTTAATAAACTACCCTCAGTTTTAGGGTAGGAGATCTAATTTTTTTTAATCCTCGTGGAAACATTAATACACCCATAGATATAAAGTTTTATCCCAATCGGTTAAATTTTGTTAATCTAGGCTGAGATGCAGACAGACAGACGGACATACAGAACCGTGAAAACCACCTTTCCGGTTTAAGGAGGTCATGAAACGTCAACATTTCTCAAAATATTGAGTTCGATTTTTTTAAAGATAGCAATACTTCTCTCTCCGAAGGAGGGGTCAAGATAAAGTTAAAAATATATTGTAAAGGGGGAAGAAAATTTGCATGATTCCACCTTTAGAACCTTATTTCTCTCAAATTTAAATATTGTTGACTTTCCCATCATGCATCCCTTCTCTCCCGACAGAGCTCCCCCTTCCCCCTCACCCAGCATACAAAATTTCATCCTCCCCCTTTAATGATAGTGTTTGACTTTAGTGAGGACACACACCGGTTGAATGTTAACGAGGTGTACCTCCCCCCCACCCCCCAACATTTCTGAACGCGCTCATAAAAACAAACACACGCTTTGAAGACGCTGTGTGGGAAACAGAATGAATTGCATGTACCTCACTTGGAAGATGACCGATAGAAAGGAAATTACTTATTCCTAAATAGGATATATTTTAGGATGGTGATGGGTGGGTGGCGCATATTTATTTTCATATATAATTTTGGTCAAAATTTGACTTTTTAGGTTTACACAGATATTAATTTTAGAGAAAAAAAATAGCGTTAAATATATAAACTTATATTTTTTATTATAACTACTATTTATTTTATATTCAATCTTTATAACGGGCTCAAATATACCCAGATTTTTTTTTTTATAGGAAAGCTCACTTTCGACTACCAGTATTGATTGAAAGTAATCCAAAAAAGTCTCGTTTGATTTATTAATTAAGAGAGTTCATCTACAGATTTATAAAAAAAAATCCAATAATATGGATAGTATGGATTACTGTATGGTCTATCTTTACACTGTTAATTAAAAGAGCTAGTAATGGGAATAGAATTGTAATATTTTTATTTCCAACATTGTGGAAACATGAGTTTCCAGTTTACAAATAACGGATTGTACCTACACCTCGTTTGCAAACCCACCATGCATGGTTCCACTACACTATGATATGAGGCAGTGACTCACAATCTTTTAGGGCGCGTTTACACTGGTCGAGAGAATGGTTGAGGTTTCACGCTCTCTAAACTGGTCAAGTAAACTCAAACCGAGTTTATATTAAAAAGTGTTGAATGGGAGTCAAGAACTCTGCGCTGGTTTTGGCTCTAGTGGTAGGAGTCACCGTGGTGAAAGATTGGCTCTGCAAAGAATTGTGTGCGTTATGGCACTGCAAGACCTTCTATTTTCATTGAGGACACAATATTCTCTACGGCTCGGTTTCGCAAGTCTTTTTTATGTTCATTGCGGACACAATATTCTCTGCAGCTTGGGTTCTCAAGCCTTTTTTTATGTTCATTGCGGACACAATATTCTCTACGGCTCGGTTTCTCAAGACTTTTTTTTATGTTCATTGCGGACACAATATTCTCTACGGCTCGGTTTCTCAAGACTTTATTTTTATATCATTTATCTGTAGTTGTCCACAAATGTATTATCCGTGACTCATACAAATGAACGAATTTAATTACAGTCATATCGTTCCAACGCGACGACGTAAGGGCAACATTTGAACCTTTTCATTCCACGACTCTTGATTGGCTGAAAATCTGACACTGATAGATTATAAAAACCTAGTCGTGAAGTGGTTGAACTTGGAACTTGAAACTTGGTTACACAGAGCTATCTGGTGGTCGTTGTAACATGTTTGTGAAACCTCGACCATTTTCTCGAACCGTGTAAGCGCACCATTAATGTTATTATTATCATTATTATTGGCACCGCGTCTTACTACCCGTTCGGGTTGTACGCACTTACGCTAATGTGTAATGGTAGGGTGATTGTGAGATGAAATGAAGGACCTACAGTTTAACGTGGAATCCGAACCACGGTGGAGGCCTGGCATTCCACACATTCACAAGATGTCTTGTCAGAGGTGAAGGAAGGGTTTGGCAATCAGATAAATCTTTGCCGGGACCAAGGATTGAACCCCGGCCGCCAGCATAGAAGTCTAACACCTTACCCCTAGACCGGCAGGTCACCCATTAATGTTCACTGCACACCATCATTATTTGTTGTGAGTCATCGCGGTCATACATTTAAAGTGAGAGTTGGCTCCGTGCAAAGTGTAGACGATATTTGAACTCACGACACGAGCGCGAAAGACGGCCACATTTTTTAAGTTCTTGCAGGGTAAATCCAAGATGCATCATGTTTACCGCGATCAAACACCCGAAAATCCTAAAACATAGCTCACCGTTTCTCGTAAGCTATATGGAAAATCACAGTAGTTTTTTTTTCTTTCAGAATTTGTTATAAAAGCCTTAAAAGACATGAAGATATTATTAAAATTCCCACATTCCAATTGGTTTGCTTTGTATTATTATCATTATTAGCACCGCGTCTCACTAGCCGTGCGGGTTATATGCACTTACGCTATTGTGTAATGGTAGGGTGATTGTTAGATGAAATGGAAGACCTACAGTTTAGCGTGGAATCCGAACCACGGTGGAAGCCTGGCATACCCCACATTCACAAGTTGTGATTAATACACGTCCTGTCAGAGGTGAATGAAGGGTTTGGCAATTAGATAAATCTGTGCCGGGACCGAGGGTTGAACCCCGGACTCCCAGCACAGAAGTGCGACACCTTACCCTTAGACCACCAGGTCACCTTTATGAATCTACTTAATAATTATTTTCTTATCGACAAAAACAAACGGCGAAAATTTCGCGGCACATTTAGGGAATTTCGTGGCATACTAATGTTCCATGGTACACCCTTTGAGGACCACTGGTATAGGCTATAAGATGGATCCGTAAAGGTAAGACTGCAATATACAATATGAGACGCGAGGTAGCGCTAGTGTTGGGCGTCAGACTATCCAGTGAACAGTCACACTAGCTGCCAGAAGTTCTATTATTCACCGTTTCACACGCTATTCTCTTTGTTTGTATATTTTATATCAGTGTGAGAAACATTGCCACAAAGAGAGAGAAAGAGAAAAAAAAGAGAGAGCGCCTGTGACGTGGTGAAATATAGAACTACTAAAGGAATTGGTAGCCTGTAAGGAACTGAGCGTAGACGCAATCTAGTTACATTGGGTAATGTAAAATTTTATTTTTCTCAGACGATAGGACAAAAAATCTAAATAAAAAAAAACATTAAACCGAATCAGTCTGGTACGACCCATTTCATTGGTTGAAAGGTCTAAGACGTACCTTTTTTGTTGGACTGGCTTGCTGATAAGGGGTTCGAATACCAGTTGAATTAATTAAAGTTGACCCGCCTCGGTGGCGTAGTTAGCTGACGCGCTAGTCGTGTTGAGCTCGACTGCCGAGGACGGGGAGATCGAGGTTCGAATCTCATTCGGGTGAACTGGGGGTGTTTTTTCTTAAAATGGTTTTCCACTCTCCCTTCACGCAAATGCGGGTTCACTTCCTCTAATTCAACCTTCCCAATTTCTAATGCATTAGCGTACTTAGTATTTAAAGCGTATAATCCGAACGGGTAGTAAGACGCAGTGCTAAATAATACTAATAAAAATATTAAAGTTTTTTTTCTAAACAGTTTCCCACACTCCTTCCAAGCAAATGCAGGTATGTTACCTATAATCCTCACAACTACGCAATTATAGTAATTATAATATATGCGTATAACCTGAACAGGTAGTAAGACACCGCTATAAAAAATGTTTGGTATTGTAAAATAATGTCTGGCATGGAGGTAGGAGGATTTAACCCCCACCCGAAACCTAACCACGTAACTACATCCCTGAACACTGATTAATTGAATTAGGCTGCCTTGAGGAAAGGACTACGATAGTTGGCATAGCGTGCAGCCTTTGGTAATCGAGAGTACTTGTAGGCAAGGATGACGTAAGCCTGATCAACTGTACTGTGAATTGTTCTATATTAACATTCGTGTACGCGCACAAGGTCATGTATTTAAAACAGAGATTGTTTTGCCAATTAGCATAACATAGAGTATCGACACAAACAATAACTCAGGGGAAAATCCCCTCTTCTGGTGGTATAAAAAAGAGGTTGGGGGGATAGGAAGGACATCAGTTGTTAATGGACTACTTTGAAGTGCTTTACATAATTCATCCATTGAGTTACAGTAACTTTTGAGGAGAATATCTGATTTATATAACAATCGCGCATAGCCGGGTGGTCGTGTGCTTGACACCAGTCAGAGATAAAACACCAAGATAGGTCGGGGTGTAGATAAACTGAATAGGGGCATTGACAGAACGGGGATCTTATACTAAACTCGTTTAACTTATTCTAAAACCTACTTACTCTCACAGTAACTAATCTCTATCCTTATATTTACACTGTTTGAGGTACGGGTGAGGAACATAGAATTAAATGAAGATATGCCCGCATTTGCGTGAAGATAAATGGATGAATCAAAGTAAGGAAACAAACCTACTCCATTATACCCATCACTGGTTCTAACTACAATTTCCCCCTATTAACCATAAAAACATAAAACTCCAACTTTGTCCCCGCGCCCGCGTGTTCTATTGAATAGTTGTCAAACTAAGATATAAATTCTTCGATCTCAAAATGGTCGTACCATTTTTTAGAAATGCCAAATGACTTTTTTTTTAAACGCAAAGTGTCACAATATTTTACCCCATATATATAAGTATATATATACCAAGACTGTGTTTGGCAAATTTTCATTTATGACAGATTGAAGATTGAGAAAATAATGATAGTTTGACAGAGGTAATTATAGAAGAAGATATGGAGAAAGCTGCAGAAAACAAATAGTAAGATTGATGATGTCTTAATGATGATGAAGATGAAGGTCACTTAAGTGACTGTTTGATAATGTTGGCTAACCTTTATTTAAACTTGACACGCGCCAAAAAAAAAAAAAGTTTGATTCAACTGTTAAGTTTTCTTTCGCTGCTATAGAAGAATTGATTTTCCCAGGGACAATAATGTGTATGATACAAAGGCAAGTTTATCTCTGCACAAAATTACCGTTCACAGTTTTCATCCAACACTAAAGAGAATCTGCCACAAATTGAAGGAGCACCAAAGGAAATGGTTTATAGAGAATTTGTGTTTTTTTTCATGTTTTAGCTGAAAAATGAAGAAGTTTGATTTATCCTTCATATCGAATAAACCAGAAGAGATTAAATACCTCTATACTCCAAGTTAGTTTTCCTCCTCTATCCTCCCAGTTCTTCTCTCTCATATATCCTCCAAGTCAGTCTTCTCTCTCATATATCCTCCAAGTCAGTCTTCTCTCTCATATATCCTCCAAGTCAGTCTCCTCTCTCATATATCCTCCAAGTCAGTCTTCTCTCTCATATATCCTCCAAGTCAGTCTCCTCTCTCATATATCCTCCAAGTCGGTCTTCTCTCTCATATATCCTCCAAGTCAGTCTCCTCTCTCATATACCCTCCAAGTCAGTCTCCTACCGTTACCCTACCAGTCTTTCCCCCTCCTCTTTCTTCCCAGTCTCCCTTCTCTGCCAATACTCTCACTCCCTGCTCAGAATGCTACCGGCCATTGGTAGTAATGGCAGGTTGTTTTCCTGAAGGTCTCGGCTCATAATCCCGCCCCGGAGAACGTGCGTAGTGGAGGAATATACGTTAACACCGCCCCCTCGGGGATGGGGTCACCCGCAACATGTTAAGGACAGCTTGGCACCGGGATTCGTTTTTGTTATTGACTTTTTAAGGGGGAGCTTTCCTTTCAGAAAACGTAACACAAATTTACTGTTTAATTTAGGGTGACCTGGCAGTCTAGGGGTAAGGTGTCATACTTCTGTGCTGGAGGTCCGGGGTTCAATCCTAGGTTCAAACACAGATTTATTTGATTACCAAACCCTTCCTTCACCTCTGACAAGACATCTTGTGAATGTGGGGAATGCCAGGCTTCCACCGTGGTTTGGATCCCACGTTAAACTGTAGGTCCTCCATTTCATCTCACAATCACTCTACCATTACACATTAGCGTAAGTGCGTGTAGCCCGAACGGGTAGTAAGACGCGGTGCTAATAATATTATTAATAATAATACTGTTTAATTTGTGATTTTTAAACTTTTTGATTAATGACTTACAATTTGATCGGGATATACTTTTTGAAGTTGAGGAAGAGTGGCAAACAAATGAAGAAAAATTAGCATCGTACCCTGAACCGGGATTTAAACCCCCCAACTTTCTCGTCACTGGGAAAATCGTAATAAATGAGCTTGATGTAAAATTCATCCGTCTACAGGTGAGGGTTTGATAAAAAAAATAATTATCCACGTCTTACCACCCGTTCGGATTATTCACATTTAATCACGCCAATAGGGTAGGGAGGTGTAAGTTAGGACTTAGAGGAATTGTACTAACATTTGCATGGAAGGAGAGTGGGAAACCATTTATTAAGATCCGCCCTCAGTAGAATTGACCAGGATTCAAAACCCAATCTCCTCGTAATCCCTACGTCAGTCTAACGCTATGAATGATGCCTTAGACGATTTGACCACCGAAGCAGGTTTGAATGAATTAATCACGTAACTATCGCCCGTGGGTGTCTCATGCTCCGAACACTCAAATACTAAATGAAACTAGCTCACCCCGCCCAGAGTTCAAACTAAGGTCCCCTGCTCCAGTAGTCTACATCCCCTATAGCTCAGTCACGTATTCAAGGCACGAAGAGGAATATGAAATGTGTATTATCCTTGAAGAAATGTGTGTATGCTTTACAGCCAAGAGTTTTGTTTTACGATGTTCAGTAAACCTTTACAGTTATACCACCCTACCAACCCTAAAAAGAAATCTCCATCATTTTACATGAAGATGTGTTCAGAGGCAACGTTCTTGGAGGGTGGGGCAAAACCTTTCCCATCAGGTACAGTCATCCCATTATATATGCAACCATGAGTGGGACATGGTTTACACGTGGATTTAGATATATGAGGTTAATATTCTAACGATTATTTTGGTCAACGCCTGCTAAGCGAGATTAAATAAATACACTTCTTGTTTGTTAAAGCGTATAGACTAGCAATTCTGTGAACAGAAGACCCCGCTCCCTCCATGTTTTTATCGTTACTACCCTCTTAAGGTTTCTTTTTAGAATTCAAGTTGAAATATCTCGTGTATTTTGTCCTTGAATTTGAATTTTGAGTGTTTCCTTTGTGATAAAGCTAGACTGAAAAATAATTAATACTATAGTCAATAGTAAATTATATTATAGATAGTAAAATTAGTTTATGTAAATTAAGACGTCAGTCTAGCACTATGTGTCAAATTTAAAAAAAGTACTTTCCAGATTCTAGATCGATAGCTTAGAATTTAAAAATGATTTCACTTTATATGAACTATTAAACCAAAAAACCTTTGGTCGGTCGCCGGATTGAATAATTGTGTGCATACCTCGTTCAGCCTAGGTTTAAAGAAATTTCCCGAAAATTTTCGTTACGTATTCGACAGCTATCATGTATCTAAAATCCAGACAGACAGATAGAAAAAATGCCAAATGATAAGTTAAAATATAGTTTCGCTTCGCTCTATCAAATTTTAGGTCTATGTTTCTATCACATTACTATACTATGTATGTATCTGTGTGTATTAGTAATGCAGACAGTGGCGCCCCGAACACATGTGCGAGGCAATTTGAACTAAAACTACTTTGAGATGAACTTGAAATTCAGTGGATGTCTTCAAGCAGTCCTCTATGGTGTAAGCCCGCAATCAAACCATACCGACCGAGCGGCCGCCACCATTAGTGATGATAGTGCCAACATCTGAGGATACAGGGTTTCATGTGATCAGCATAGTGAGCCATCTTGCCGTCGAATCTTAATTTTCTAGACCGTATCCGCTAATTTTTCATTCAAGTAGAAATTCATTTGTCCTCACGAGGTTGAGTTGACACTGCTTAGCAGAAAAATGATGGAAGCACTGGGGATTGAACCTGTGATCTCTGGGACTCTGATTACCAGACCACAGAAGCGGTCCTCAAGCAGTCCTTGGTTCTCAAAAAAGGTGGTAATTTTGATTGTTTTTAAAGGAGGATTGAAGGATATTTTATACTTCAAAGCCTACTCAATTTTTATGGCACTGAAATGGATCAACAACTTTTGGATCAAATGAATAAATTAAATTTACACTAGTTTGAGTATTGATTCTGTATTACTCCCGGGTGTTCTGTTACGTAACAATGAAACGGTTGATCGTAAAACCGGTAACGGTTATTTGGACACTGTCTCGACGCTAATCGGGCTTAACCAAAACCATCAAAATAAACAAATGAATCTCAACGGTTTACTGTTGAATGTTTACATTTGCATTACACCCAGTGGTTGGTTCAATATCCCGTACCAGTGGTTGAGTGGTTAGGGAGGACGATTCCAAGGTGTGGAATACCCTTATTCGATTCAAGGGTGATCTCATCTCACAAAAAATTAAACGGGATTTTAGATATACGAATATTTTCGAACCAGAAATCGAATCAAAATGTGTGGTTTCTGCCACCATTCAATTTAAAGAAAGAAATTTTTATCAGTGGAATAGTTATATTTTTCATTAAAATTAATTATCTTTATATTAATATATATTTTTACATTCTGATATCAAGAGAAATTATTGTGATCGTGAAATAAATCGATCTCTAGATTATGACAAATTTTTACGTTTTATGTGAACACGAACATAAAATAAATGGTATGGTGCACCACACAGAAGTTCTCTCTCTTTAATCCTAAATGAGATATTTGCTAAAAATCTAACAATATTTGTGAAACTTAATAATATACATTGTTGCAGAAACACCCCACCAAAGGTCATACATCAAATGGTATACAATCTTACAGGAACATTAAGAAAAGAGGAGCATCTATATCCATCAAAAACCATAAAAATCAATTTCATATTTCAAAGTACTCCATAAAAAAATACATATTTGCTTATAGCTCAGAAATTATAGGCTTTATAAAATTATATTCCAAATTATTATTATTATTATTAGCACCACGTCTTACTAACCGTTCGGGTTATACGCACTTACGCTAATGTGTAATGGTAGGGTGATTGTGAGATGAAATGGAGGACCTACAGTTTAACGTGGAATCCGAACCACGGTGGAGGCCTGGCATTCCCCACATTCACAAGATGTCTTGTCAGAGGTGAAGGAAGGGTTTGGTAATCAGATAAATCTATGCCGGGACCGAGGATTGAACCCCGGCCACCAGCACAGAAGTCTGACACCTTACCTCTAGACCACCAGGTCACCTATATTCCAAATTAATTTACTTTTATTTTCAATAGTACTACAACTTTACAATGATAAGTTATTTCGATTCTTAAATAGTTGTTTGGATATGATCAATATTATAAATTACCTCCTCTTCAAATTACTCTTAAAGTCATTTTCATGAGAGAACAAGAAATTACATGTTTTTGGTAATGTTAAACAGTGCATGGATACGAAATTTAATAAAAAATGGTTGGATTAGATTTTGAGAGAATCGATGTTATCTCTTTTTGTCCTTCAGTAAACTATCCTTAGTTTCAGGGTTTGTTATATAATTCAAAAACCGCCTCGTGGGGACCTTATGAAAGCCCTATTTACCAAATTTCATCCCGATGGGTGAAATGGTTTCAGCTCTAGTCCTACATACAGATATACAGCACTGTAAAAAACACGACTACATTTATTTTAACGATTACAATACTTCTCTCTCTTAGGGCTCGAGAAAAAGTAACAGTTGATTTTAAAATTTCTGTCTGTCCCTATGTATGTCAGTCTGTCTGTCAGGACCGCAAACTGTCTAATGTTTTAGACACCAATGTTCCCGGTAAATTGTTGATTACTTGGTTAATGTGGGTAATGTTGTGGGACCATATAGCATCCGTTGTGTGTCTCACATAGGTGGTGGAAGAGTGTGTTTGCTTAGGGCAAATGAAGATAGTGTTAATATAATGTCAGAAGATGGTGGAGTGTCTATAGACAACATATTCGACCGAAATCCAAGATTTGCTAACTCGTATGCCCACTGAAGTAGTGATGTCCAATATCATACCAGATATTACAAATGATTTGTTGTTAATGAATTTGTCAAAACACGGGGAAAATACAATTTGGACGAGCGAAATTGGCTCTATATTACCTCAGTTTTTTTTAATGTTTACTCATTTAGACGTATTACTATACCACTATAAAGCCACATGGCTGACTCACTCACTGACATTAATGTTTACCCACTTCCAGGTGAGCTAGAAACTTGAAATTTGGCAAACCTATAGCTTCTAGCCTGTAGCCGACGGGAAAATCACAAAAAGTTTTTAAAAAAATGTTTATACCCCGAAAAAAAAATTCAAAATATTGTAGCAACCTTAAAGTCGGTGCGGAAATTATTTGGAGGTCTCTTGTGGCTAAACGGTAAGACCTATCAAAAAAACGGCTCTGGAATTACATTAGCTTACATCCACTTGCAACAAAGAACACTCACTGGGGGTTTGGAGGCAGAGCCCCCAACGAGCAAAGCGAGTGCATAATTATATTATCCCAAAGAGGGAAGACTAATTTCCCTTACAAATTAATTTGTCACTAGATAATATGCCATGGCGAGTATATGTGTCTACCGATAATGCCAAGTGTTTTCACTGCTCTCTTCCCGGAAACGTGGCAAGGAAATGTATACAAGATGTGTCGGCAACACAAATAGCACAATAGAATTGGTTTTTGGGCAAACATTCTTTGAAGAGTAGTTTATTAATGACTGATATTTTAAAAACTTGAAATATTTTACAAATGGCTCCGACGATTTGGTTCCAAATGGGTTTCTTGCTAGTGTTTGATATACAAAAAAATAACATTAATAATGCGGAGGGCGACACATTTGTAGTGACACTTTCAGTCCACCGGCTCATGAATAATATAACATTATTTCAAGAGAAAGAATGACAAATACAAATTTATATTTTACATAATTAAATGATAAAATTAATATGTATTTTAAAATATTTCATAAATTGTTTTTGCTTTATACGTGAGGAGATACATTACTTTTTTTTTACAAATTCACCTTGAACCAGCAAATGACTACTCTAGTAGACAAGTGAGAGAATACTATTTCGGGTGCGTTCGGACATAGTCGGAGATGTTCGGATATAGTCGGGAGTGTTCAGACATAGTTGAGAGTGTTCAAGCACGGTCAGGAGCGTTCGTACATAGTCGGGAATGTTCGAAAATAGTCGGAAGTGTTCGGACATAGTCGGGAGCGTTTGAAAATGGTCAGAAGAGTTCGAACATAGTCGGGAGTGTTTGAACATAGTCGGAAGTGTTCGTACATAGTCAAAAGTGTTCGCACATAGTCGGAAGTGTTCGTGCATAGTTGGAAGTTTTCTTACATAGTCGGGAGTATTCGGACATAGTCGGGAGTGTTAGAAAATGGTTGGGAGTGTTCGAACCTAGTCGGAAGTGTTCGGACATAGTCGGGAGTGTTAGTGTTCGTTCATCACTGCTGAAACACTCGGGACGTAAGAATAAAAATAATATCTTGAGTGTTAGATCCTAATATTGTCGTTTCAGTATTGCGAGCCAACAAGGGACAGAAGCTTTGGCCCTTGGACCTTAAAAGACTTAAGTTACCTGCCTTAGAGCATTCACCCAACAAAGCAGGTAGTTTTATTCCTAATCCTGTTTCTCAACGTTACATGCTTCTCAAAGAGTTCACTCTCATAGTTAATTTTATTCAACCCATTGACTAACCAATACAACGAAGCCTTAGGATATTTTCAAGAAATTTTTTTAACTGAAAATGTTACGTGTAATTTAAAAAAAATTAAAAGCATTCAATTGAAATCCTAAAATTCTAAGCCTATGTAGTTTCAAATTCTTAATAACATATTTAAACGGTTATCAAAAATAAATTTATTCACCTAAAGAAACGTATGGTTATCATTGAATTAAAGTTAGTGGATTTTAAAATAATGCTTTCAACATAAAAAAAATCATTATTTTATCAATTCGGCTGTTATAGGAGTAGTTATTACCAAACTTCAAAAGTATAAGCCCCTTATTCAAAAGATAATAAAAGAAAGAGACCTAAAACTAAGCATGCAAATATCCTTAAAGCCACAACCAATAGAATAAATCCGAAAGTTTATATAATATAAAGTTTCTAGAAAGTAATCAATTTTATTGTAAAGACATGAAACTTTAAATCAAACAAATTTCTTGGGAAAATGAAAATGAAAAAAATAAGTTCTTTATTCGAAATGTTATTAGTTTGGAAAAAGTTTGATGGGCTATCTTTTCAGAGCGATTTTATACGCCATTTAAATATTATGTGAGGGATGCTATAAATTAATCATCTTTCCTTCGAACGTTTTTTTAAAGATAGGAATGCAGTCTCCCAAAATAATATTTACTTCCAAACCTTTAATCGTAAATATGTAAAACTATTATTTTAAAACTAATTAGAGTGAAATTTATTTAAGTGCAAGTAAGTTCTTAAGAACACGACTCTACGTATATATTTTTGGAAAAATAGACACACAGGTGTTTAATATTTCACTACTAGTGAACAGAAAGATATCATTTCTAAATTTATCATTGATGACGTGTATAGATAAATATCGGATCCCATAGCCTAAAAATTAATGTCCTATTATTGATAGTAAGAAAATTATTTTGATAAACAATTTAACTGAAAAAATCGCTCACTCAGTGAGTGCAGAGAAATCTGAATTTGAAGTCCAGGACTTTGATAACTTGAACTATGTAAAGAGTAATGGGGATGAAGGGAGCAGGGGTAACAGCTTTTGGTTTTCAATTCTCTTTCCAGGAGAATTCTGGAGTGTCTATTCCTTTAACATTAACTTTCCTGAGTTTATCTCCGTAGGCTACATACCAGTAGTTTAAGATCTTGAGACCCGCTTCGATAGCCGATTAGTCTAATGCGTCACTCTCGAAATAGAGTGAGCTACCGAAAATTAGGAGATCGGGGATCGAAGCCCAATCGAGTGTATTGATGTTTTTTTGCTAAATGATTTTGAAACTACATTTTCACGAAAATGTAGGTACAATTCCTCAACATTCAACCTTCCTCATACAAAACACATTTTCATGATACGTTTAACCTAAACGTGGTGGCACAAAATATTGTTGATTGTCAGTGTTGGGAATTAAATAATGGGTGGTTAAGTGGTTGAAGGCGTATATAAATTACCAAATGCTCACCGGTACTCATCTAGAATAAGGCTCTAGTGTGGTCTGTGACCCCATTCTCACTAAACGCTGAAGAGCATTTCTTTACTTAATGGTTTATACCTTTCCCTCTATGAAAATGCAGGTACATTTATTAAAATTATACCTGCCTCACCCCTTGTTCATTATCATAAATATTAGGGTATCCCGGACGGATAGTAAAACTTTGTGCACAAAAAATAAAAACGTACTAACTATAAATACTTGACTACTCTATGGCACTAGGAACTCAAAAAGTTCATCGCCACGCCTAAAAAGTACACTACTTATTCCTATCTTGAGCTAGTTCTATTCAGTCCAACTAATTAAACCTTATTCCTATCTTGAACTAGTTATATCCAGTCCACCTCAGTAGGCCCTATCCTTATCTTGAGCTAGATCTATCCAGTCCATCACATTATACAGTATGTCTTTCAGTTCCATTCTAATGTTATCCTCCCATCTGCATCTAGGTCTTCCCAATGGTCTCTTCCCATTAGGTCTGCCAGTCAATACACTGAATTATTATTATTATTATTAGCACCGCGTCTTACTACCCGTTCGGGTTATACGCACTTACGCTAATGTGTAATGGTAGGGTGATTGTGAGATGAAATGGAGGACCTACAGTTTAACGTGGAATCCGAACCACGGTGGAGGCCTGGCATTCCNACCACGGTGTAGGTCTGGCATTCCCACACATTCACAAGATGTCTTGTCAGAGGTGAAGGAAGGTTTTGGTAATCATATAAATCTTTGCCGCGACCGAGGATTGAACCCCGGCCGCCAGCACAGAAGTCTGACACCTTACCCCTAGACCACCAGGTCACCAATACACTGAACACGGTTCTAGATTTTCCCTTTCCAGTATGAACAAATGAGTCCAAACTGTTTCAATATGTTCTACTTCTAATGTATCAGGCTGTACTCAGTTAACCGAGAGATAACATTTTGTAAAAAAACATCTAAAGAGGTGGGTTTTTTTTCAATCCCTTGACTGTATACAACTGTCTTCAGGATAAGATTCACTGTCTCGCATTTTATTATGCATCTCTTATACCCACAATATGTTACCCATATTTTTAAAGTAGGGTTAGGAAAAGTATTAAATTCACTTCCGAGTATATTTTGTTCTAGTGTTTGTTTTTATTTGCTTACTATAAATGTGTGTAGAGCTGTTTTGTTGGGTTGTTTTCTTTCAAGGGCTTAGTCTGTCAACGATAGTTTTAAAGTTATATCAAGTTTTATGATTTAATGGTATTTTTCCAAAAGGTTTACAAGAATGTTCGGTTGAAATTGCTAATGTTTTAGCTTTAAGTTTAAAACTTCGGTTTATAAATAATTGAATTAAAGGGACTGGAATTATAAAGGTAGCTAAGAATAAATATGCCCACAAAAGAGTGGAGAGAGTACGGGTAAACCATGGGGGTGAATCAAATATGTAAAGCCATCCTTAGTTTTTTTTATAACACCGCGTCTTACTAACCGTTTGGACTATACGCATGTATATATTAATTACCCCAATGTGTTATGTGATAGGAAGGTAGAATTTAAAGTAAGTGTACCCACGTTTTCGTAAAAAAAAAGTTTAAAATTGTCTAGTAAAAATGATCGTAAGTACACCCAACCAGTAAATAAACCCTGATGGTCTAACGCGTTACTCTTGCTATTGACTGGACCGCCGACCTCCCCTCGGAATAAAGTGAAGAAAAGAAAGTACAGTAGCCCCACGGCTTCTTTGGTGGTGACTGACAGCTGACGGCTTTGAAATGTTACTAGACCAAATTATGTATCTCTACACCGAACCAAATCATCTGCAAAAACATGTGTTTAGCAGCTGTCACTTCTAACAGTCAAAATGTAGGTATGTAACAAGTTACACGTAATAACACTCACCAACCCCAGGAACCCGCTCTCGGAAGGTCAACACACGGAACAAACTCGATCACCAGCTTCCGCTCTCGCAATATTCGACTAACAGACAACGCCACGCCCGAACCTGCCCACAGCGAAGCTCGAACACGTGTCCAGCCAGCCGAAGAAAAAAGAAAGAAGAGTTCCGCATCCGGCCACGCGTAGCGTCCAGGCGTTTCTATATCGTTCTGGAACCTCCTCTCTCCTTAGATTGTGATGTTCTACAGCCTTCCTATTCCTTCGGTCTCCCCCCCTTTCTGAGAAGTATGTTTGTATATATATTGGCCATGCCGGGATCATGTCATCACTTACTACCCCAGCGGCTTGTGGATAAGAGATGAGGACGGCGACCTAGGTCTTGGGGAATATTATCTTATGTATCAAAATTACTATTTCGGCGCCATGGGGGGAACGCTGTCAAAATTATCATTTGGAATTTATAACTAATTTATTTTATATTGAAACTTGAAAATGCTATGCGCTTATCGCGGCATGTAGTGAGACCGTCGCTTTCGTCACCGCCTAAATTTGGGGTCTGAGCCCAATCTTTCTTTTAATTTATATTTTTGTAAATAGTGGTTTTTGACCTGAACGCCCAGAGCTTGTCTGTGGTTCCGGGTTCGAAACCCGCCTTGTGTTCACTTCATGAGTCTTGCAGTATTTGAACTCGACTTTGTTTATCGAGTCAAATACCGATAGTTAATGTGTTACTTAGTTTACTGTTACATTGGGGACTTGCAGGGTTACTATGACGTCACGTTTGTTACGAGTGTCTGTAGAAAACTTAAATGTCTATACTAGGGTGGATAACTGTTGCGCGGGAGTTACAGTTATACCATTCCTCTTGTGATGGGAACTATTCCAGAAAGTGAAGCAACCAAGGAACTAAAGACCATAATATTGAGATCCCGGACTGTACCTTGTTGATAGGTTTCATTAAGTGTTTTTGGTAACCGTCTTGAGGAGGTTACGAGTTTGTTTACATTGTGATCTAGTTGACTCCATTGTTGGACGGAGAGGTGCGCTTCACGCACAGTTTAATGTTTGTATTATTCTATTATTGTTTTTGTCACAATAAAACCTATTATGTTCAACCAGGTAACACTCTTGCCTGATTTACTGTCTCCCTCACCTTATATATATTAAGGGGGGGGGTAGTAGGTATATACCTAAATGTTTACTGTCAGAAGTCAGCTGTAAGCTGTCAGTCAGCACCAAAGAAGCCGTGGGCTTACTGTAGATGATCTACACCTGTTTTACAAGCACCCACTATTTATGCTAAATTTCCTTTAAAAAAACGTGATTTTAGTACATTCACGTTGAAACTGAACTCTTTAAGGTGGGATAGAAGGTTACGCGAGAAAACGTCAATGTTTTTCAATTTTTATTGCAAAAATAAATAAATTACAAAACAAATAAAATATTACTCCAGTACAAACATATGGTTTAATTTTCTTCACATGTTGATATCAACAATTCCTGAATATATGCCATGTGCATAGTGTAATTATCTAACAAACATGTTAAATTAAGAGAAAAGGTTGTCATTAAATTCCCAAACACCCTTGACAGATATTCAAGAAATTTTGAAGCTCCCATACGAAGGAAATCAAATTATATGTTTATACTTGGGCAATATTATATTTATTTTGGCCAAAAAAGGTTTCCCATAAAAACTGCACAAACACTAGCTTTTTATCGCGTCCCCTTTAGGGCAATATTTTTGCAGTTTTATAGCAAAATATTTTTGCCATAGTATGTCATATATTTCTCAAGTAAAAACATAGTTTAACGTTCTTAATATAGTAAATTCAACAGTTCTTGAAAACTATTTCAGTGGCCGCATGGTTTAGGGCGCTACTCTCGCGGTAGACTGGACTGCCGATGACAGAGTGATTGAGGTTGGATCTGGTCGGGTGTTCTGAGGGTATTTTTTCCTAAATGGTTCCCCACTCTCTCTCTATCTCTCTCAACACAAATGCGGAAACACTTCCTCTAAATTCAAGCTTCTTTATCCCTAACCAATTAGCGTAATTAGTAGCAGCGATAACGAAAAAAATATATTCAAGAACTGTTAACAGTAATGGTGACCTGGTGGTCTAGGGGTAAGGTGTCGGACTTCTGTGCTAAGGTCCGGGGTTAGATCCTCAGTCCTGGTACAGATTTATCTGATTACCAAACCCCTCCTTCACATCTGACAATACATCTTGTGAATGTGGGGAATGCCAGGCCTCCACCGTGGTTCGGATTCCACGTTGAACTGTAGGTCCTTCATTTCATCTCACATTCACCCTACTATTATTACACATTGGCGTAAGTGCGTATAGCCCGAACGGGTAGTAAGACGCGGTGCTAATAATAATGTTTACAGTATCAACATGTAAATAAGAACGCTATGTTTATACTAGAGAAATATTTGATTTATTTTGGGTCAAACAAAGTGTTTGATATAAAAACTGCGAAAACACTAACCTCTTCTCACCTCTCCTACACTATCACCTTAAAGAGTGATATAATGAAAACACTAACCTTTCCTCAATTCTCCTACACTGTCACCTTAAAGAGTGATATAATGAAAACACTAACCTTTTCTTACTTCTCCTACACTGTCACCTTAAAGAGTGATATAATGAAAACAGTACCGGCCAAACTCGAGCAAAGAATGAACCAACGCCTTTAGGGTATTTTCTTTCTCTCGGGTTGGTACAATGGAATAACATCGATTTCAGAATGGTATTGTTTATTATGAGTTCCAAGACATTTATCTTTTTTTACTCGTCTTTGTGGGGTTTTTTTGCTCCTTTTTTTATGTCATGTGTTTCTTACAAAGCCATTCATTATTTCTGTTTCCACCACTTATTGACTTACTGTTAGGGATATGGCAACAAAAAAACAACCACGCGTTCTTTTTTTCCAATAAATTCCTTGTAATCAAGTATTTAGGTATTACCCACAGCAGTGGTCAAATAGTTAAGGGTGTAATTCTTGAAAAATACTGAACTGCCAATTACGGGTATATTGAGGTTCAAGTCCCGGTCGGTTATATTGAGGGTAGCTTCTCATAAATGGTTTTCCCATTCTCCCTCCATCAAACTAAGGGTATCCTACCTTCCTCTAAATTCAATCTTCCTAATTCATAATATATCGGTGTGATTAGTAATATTAATAATAATAATATTTAGCACCGCGTCTTTTTACCCGTTCGGGTTATACGCTTTAAGTACTAATTACGCTAATGGCTTAGGAATTGGGAAGGTTGAATTAGAGGAAGTGAACCCGCATTTGCGTGGAGGTAGAGTGGAAAACCATTTAGGACAAAACCACCCCTAGTTCACCCGACCGAGATTCGAACCTTGATCTCCCCGTCCTCAGCAGTCGAGCTCAACACGACAAGCGCGTTAGCCAACTACGCCACCGAGGCGGGTGTGTGATTGGTAAACAAGGCTTATAACCTGAACAGGTATTGAGTGAGCCGTGGTAGTAAAAAAATGGCAGCCTCGGGAAATGGAATAAACTTTGATTCATAAGAAGCGTACCCACATTTGCGTGTAGCGAGAATGGAAAACCATGTCACCCTCATTACACCCGACCGAAATTTGAACCTTGATCTCCCAATCATCGGCAGTCTAGTCTACAGCGAGAGTAACGCCTTGGACTATATGGCCACCGAATCTGGTTGATTGCGATTGTATAGTGAATAAAATATATATATATATTTTGACATGATGTAATGATTTGTTAAATTGTTATCAAATCTAAGTGATATTAACTTTGAGGTGTTTCGTAATGTTTTGCAAAGTCTTGATTTTTTTTTTCTTCCATCGGTACATTTGATACAGTCTACTACTATACTTCCTTTTGTCCCTACTTATCTTGTAGGTTTTGTTTTGTTTGTTTGACCTTTTCTTGGAGGTCGTCGTAGACATTGACTATGTCGTAGTGTCCTAGAATCCTTCCAATTGTGCTCTGGTGTTGTTGGCAACCGCAGTAGAAACGTTCGTTGAACTTTGATTACAACTTCAACTACGTGGGATATCGCATATTACAATGTGTTTCAAAGCTTGTTCCGTACTCGGCATTTGTAAATGTCCTTTTTTGCGTCGACTGTACTTTTATTATATTTTCTTTTTAAACCCTCTTTTCTGTTAAATACTTTGAATATTGATAGGCTTAGGCATCCTTAAATTACGTAAGGCTTTTTTTTTTTTATTACTTTGGACCACCCCTCCCACCTCCCTTGCCCCCACGTAAGGGATCGTAAGATTTTATTTCTACCCCCACCCAACCCCATTCTAAATTTAATTATTTTAATCGTTTAGTTATTTTTATACATACAAATTGATAATAAAGCGAGGGATATGAAATTTTAGAATACTT
>CABEEJ010002684.1:86839-103442 GCA_901482245.1 Timema douglasi
CAAGACTGAGATGGTGTGGTCATGTAATGAGGATGTTGGAGTACATGAGATAGTAGAGGAAGCAAGACTGAGATGGTGTGGTCATGTACTGAGGATGTTGGAGTACATGAGATAGTAGAGGAAGCAAGAATGAGATGGTAGGGGCATGTTATAAGGATGTTGGAATACATGAGATAGTAGAGGAAGCAAGAATGAGATGGTATGGGCATGTTATAAGGATGTTGGAATACATGAGATAGTAGAGGAAGCAAGAATGAGATGGTATGGTCATGTAATGCGGATGTTGGAGTATATTAGATAGTAGAGGAAGCAAGAATGAGATGGTATGGGCATGTAATGAGGATGTTGGAGTACATTAGATAGTAGAGGAAGCAATAATGAGATGGTATGGGCGTGTGATGAGGATGTTGAAATACATGAGATAGTAGAGGAAGCAAGAATGAGATGGTAGGGGCATGTTATAAGAATGTTGGAATACATGAGATAGTAGAGGAAGCAAGAATGAGAGGGTATGGGCATGTAATGAGGATGTTGGAATACATGAGATAGTAGAGGAAGCAAGAATGAGATGGTAGGGGCATGTTATAAGGATTTTGGAGTACATGAGATAGTAGAGGAAGCAAGAATGAGATGGTATGGGCATGTAATGAGGATGTTGGAGTACATGAGATAGTAGAGGACATGAGATAGTAGAGGAAGCAAGACTGAGATGGTGTGGTCATGTAATGAGGATGTTGGAGTACATGAGATAGTAGAGGAAGCAAGAATGAGATGGTATGGGCGTCTGATGAAGATGTTGAAATACATTAGATAGTAGAGGAAGCAAGAATGAGATGGTAGGGGCATGTTATAAGGATATTGGAGTACATGAGATAGTAGAGGAAGCAAGACTAAGATGGTATGGGCATGTTATAAGGATTTTGGAATACATGAGATAGTAGAGGCATGTAATTATGCTGGAGAAGGATAGGATACCGAATGAAATGATATAAATGTCGTATGTAGGAAAAATACCGCAATAGGGGCCAAGAAAGAGATGGGATGAGCAGGTAACAGAAATTGTGCAAGTGAGAGGAGAAGAATAGAAGAGATGAAAGGAGGAAGATAGGTGAAAGGATATAGGAAGATGGAGGAATTTTACTAAAGTGGCCCGGCCAATATGATGAAAACAGGTGATGCTGACAATGATTATATTATAATCACACAAATGCTGCAAATAAGAATCAACCTTCCCAGCAAATCGAGCAGCAGCGTCTCTCGCCCAAACATTTGACTGCCACAATAAATCAAGCCACCAAGCAAGAATCTAAAGATTTGTATAAACAAAAGGACTAACCAGTAACTTTACATAATTTTTTATAATAGTTTTAACTGGTTAAATTTTTATTTGAATTATCTATAATCATTATCATCTAAAAACTCAACAGGCATTGCAACGCATCGTGGAACAGGCCGTGACCCCGAATGGGGTTGTGACCCCTAGGTTGTAAAACACACACACATCTATATATATATATATATATATAAAGACTAGTTCTTTAATAAATGTTACATTAATTTTTCAATCATATTTGTCTAAGTAAAATAATAGTACATATTTAATCCTTTTATTTTTAGTGGGTGTTTGGCTTTGTGGCCTTTTTGTTTCCTGAACTAAATGCTTCGATTCGATTGGCCATGATGCCAGTTCATATTTTCTTTGGGCTTTTTGCATTTGTTTTATCCGTGGCAACTGCTNACCAATTTAATAGTAGCCCCCTCCCCCACTATCAAAATGTTGGGTTTTTTAAATGCCAGCTTAAAAGTCCTGTTTTGCGCCATTTTGACTCCCAAGTATGTCGTGGTTTTACCCCTTCACGCAAATGTGGATACGTTTCATTTTAAGTATCCCTTCTTCATCCCCACCATACGAGTGAAAATATGTGGATAAATTGGAAAGATACTAAGATGTGTAAGATAGAAGATAATATATTATTTTTATCACCGCGTTTTACTACGCGTTCAGGTTTTACGCAGATGTACTAATTACGCTAATGTACTAGGAATGAGGACGGTTGAACTTAAGAGGTAATGTACCCACATTTTCGTGAAGGGGGAGTGTAAAAACAATTGAGGAAAAAACACTATCAATAACCTAGATTAGGATTAGAACTTCGATCTCCCTGTCATCAGCAGTAAAGTCTATTGCGAGAGTGACACCTTAGACCATGCTGCCAACTAAGCTGGTAAAAGAGGATGATTACATTTAGTTGAGGCGTTGACAGAAAAGAGACACAAAAGCGCCAGAATTACGAAATATAAAATTAACATAACCCATCCACCATATAATGGAGAACAAGAGGGCCTTGTAAGTCATTTCCCAAGTAGACATAAAAACGAGATTAAAAGGTAAAGTAAGACTACAAAAGCTTCCAGAAGGCGTTAAAAATAGATTCACTTGGGTGGTTGAAACTTAACAACAAAGTCAGTTAATTTTCGTCATTTCTTGTAATGTATGTATGAAAGTCGCCATTAAAACCCGGAGGGGTCCAAGCGGATCTGACAACATTACTCTACCGAAATATGCTTCCCTCAGTAAAAAAAATAAATATGGGATGTCCCCTCCCCTTTTTTTTATGAAAATGGCTTACTCTCTATGTAAATTTAGGAGGGGTAGATTTTAATCTTTTATAATTACAGTCATAATATCATATGGTTTAGACCAGCTTTATGGAGTTGGATTTTATCGTTATATTTTTTAGGTAAATTCCTCCTCTAACCTATAAGTTAGGACCGAAAATATTAGTTTTGTTATTTTTATAAGGACCACATTTACTACTCATCTGGGATATCCACATAATATTCACCCTCACGAGGCAGATATAAGAATAAGGGATAATTTAGAGAATCTTAATTTGTAAGGAGAGTGGGAATTTCTTAGGAAAAACTACCCTGAGTACACCCGATCGTCGAGAAGAAAACTAAAACCTTCCCGTCATTGGAAAAATAAACTAGACGAGACTGACGCCTTGGTCCACGTGCTCACTGAATTATGGTTAATAGGGTTTAAGGGAGTAGTGTGGAGGGTGCAAGACAAGGTCAGTGGTTTTTAAGTTTTTATATCAAACCTTTTACTGGTCAATATAAATCCAATAATACTCCAAAAGAAACATAAAAGTTTAATTTTCTTCACATGATGATATTAAGTTATTAAATATCTGTCATTAGCATCGCGACATTAGATGAGAAACTTTTTTAAATGAAGAGAAAAAGTTGTCATTAAATTATATGATAGATATTAAAGAAGAAGTCGTGGTCACCATGTGGGGAAAATTAAACTTTAATGTTTCCATTGGAGAATTATTTTATTTATTTTGACAAAAAAAAAGTTTTTATATAAATACTCTCTTTTGCTAGGGTGTCATACACTCTCACCTTAAAGACGAGGCTACAGAAGGGTATGGATATTTACTTGAAGCTTATCTACAGTAGCCCCATGGCTTCTTTGGTGCTGACTGACAGCTCACAGCTGACAGTTTAAAAAAGTTACGCGACCAAATTACGTATCTCTACGCCAAACCAGATGATCTGCAAAAACATGTGTTTAGCAGCTGTCACTTTTGACAGTAAACATTTAGGTATTTACCTAAATTTTGAATGCTAAAAGTCAGCTGTGAGCTGTAAATCAGCACCAAAGAAGCCACGGGGCTACTGTATTTTAAGGAAAAAGGGATTTAAGAGAAGTACAGTACTTGATCATTTCACTTTCAACCTTTATTTATTTAGCTGTAAATTAATCGTCTGACTCAATTCACTTACTAACTATTCGATAATCTGACATACTCATTGTCCAACACCTTATATCAGTCGGTGGTCCATAATGCTCACTAAGCTAAGGGACCTGGGTTCGATTATTGAGATGGCAGAAAAATGAGTAATTGGTGAAATTGAGATGTCTTCTTTCACAGTGATTGAGACCGGGATAATGGATATTGTTTCTATTCTATAGTCAAATAAGTTCATAAGTCGTGTGGCGATGTAATCAGTAGAGTCAGAAAAACTACGTTTAATACTAATAATTTAAAAATTAATAATTGATAAATTCAATTTAAATCGTCTACAACTCGGGCCACTAGGTTTATTCACGAGAATTTTCTGTAAGAATATTCCTAACGGGTTGTAGATTAAAAATGTTCGTGGAAGCAAATGTCTATCTAGAATATATGGAATCAATGCATTCCATGCGCAAATAGTACAGTGAGTGTTTATACTCGTCGGCAGAAGAGGGTTAGTACTATCACCATTGAAACAAGAGGCCTCATGGATTTAAATGTTGATTTTCTTCCCTCTTCTTTTTATTTCATTAAACTATGTATTAGAGTGTGATAGCACTTACAGTTCTTAGGTCCGTCGAGTTAAATTGCAACCTGGTTAGAAAAAAAAAACAGCTTGTAATTTACCAAGTAGGTGATGCCACTGAAAGTGCAAGTGAAACTCTTAACGACTTTGCCTACCTGTGACGTAACAGAAAAACAAGATAAGATTTCCCATGTTTAATGTTTTTTTTCCGTTTTTTTCAGCGAGTTTTAAAAATAGAACATTGAAACAAAAATCATCATTCTGAAATAATTTTTAAAATAGTCCTACGTCATTTTAATAATAATTTTTTGGATTTCAAAATGGTTTTTTTTGTAAACTTTGTTTTTTTGATTGTTTACAGCTTATGCTATTTTATTTATTCGCGGAAAGAATGCTATAATATAGATTAAAAAGTTCGCTGAGCCATGTATTTATCTATAATAGTATACGAGAAAAATGGAAAATAAAAATGGAAGACAACGCTGTCCAGAGGATAATATTGGAGTGAGAGTCTCTACTTTGCAACGAAAGAAGCAAAATGTCATTAGAGAAGGCAGACCAGTTACCCTGCAGTGTGAACGGCTCATTTTTTTTTTCCACCCCTCACCTCTGACAAGACATCTTGTGAATGTGGGGAATGCCAGGCCTCCACCGTGGTTCGTATCCCACGTTAAACTGTAGGTCCTACTCACAATCACCCTACCATTACACATTAGCGTAAGTGCGTATAACCCGAACGGGTAGTAAGACGTGGTGCTAATAATAATAATTTTCCACCCAACCACCCACCCACCCTTTTTTGGGGTGTGTGAATTGGCTTCAAGAGTGACAGTGCTTAGTGTACTGTTAGTTAAAATGGTGAAACATCAAAACCCAAAGAGGAAAATTTGATTATCTCGTAAGCAACGGTTTGTCAGAAGAGCAACTGCTCTAACACGTAGGTTTGGATACCAAAATAAAAAGTAGGCCTATTTATTAATGGAGAAAGCAAAACTAACAACAATGTGATTTAGATCTAGTTAGCAGGTCAGGACATTATGAGACTAGTAACGTAACCCAAAGCCTTCCTGGCTAGACTTTACAACATTCCTATACAATATCAGAACCTTAGAATAATAAGTATTATATTGTTCTTAGAATTACTCACTAATTTAAAGTTTATAAACAGTACACTCATTGATTTTAACTTAATGATATAGATTATGTGTTCAGGTATTATGTAAGCACATTTTGGTCAATTTTGGACACCCTACCCCCATTGTGATCAAACAAAAGCTAGCCCTTGACTCACCTCTCTTGCTTACCTAGTATTTACCGATCCCTCTTCTGTTGCTTACGTAATATTTGTCGACTTATTTTGTTATCTGTTCACAGGATTTAAAAAAAATTGTTTATGCAATTTATATTGTTGTTAGTTATTAACATAGAGGTGTAAATAATGATTAAGAATAAACATTGTTACACAATGAATTTAAATTTATGGTATTAAACTGGTGATTACATTCTTGTCTGTCTCCATCTGCTTACGTAAGCATTGGTCTGACAGCTCCTTCTCCCTTGTCAGCAAAAATAAGTGAATCTCTAATCCCCCTCCATCCCCCAAAGGTACTTATGTATAATACTTGAACGCCCCCTGGATTTGATTATTTGTATGCTACAGTAATTTGTATTGCATGGAGTTATCTAAGCCACAAAAACATTTCCCGGTGAGCTAGAAAATTTTCTAAAGGCAGGCTAAAAAACCTAATTATGTAAACGAATTAAAAAAACTAGCTATTTAACAATTAAAATAAACCACTTCTAGTGACAAAACTTAGTGAACCTTGGTGCTACTTTTTTTCACTTTTTAAAATGTTTCCACCCCCTTTGGTTCTGTTATAACTTTGAAATACCTTATTCCAATATGTTTCTATAGTAATTTATATTATTTAGTTTCACTTACATTATCTTTTGTTCTTAGGTTGGGGATCTGGAATTTCTTTGAAAACTTAGGAGTGGGGGTGGTCAACTCGGACAAATATTAAGCACTGGACGGCCCTAGAAGTTGTTTGAAATGTTGAAGTGAATATTTTTTACATGTTATACATTTATCTATTTTTTTATCACCGATTCTTACTACCCGTTCATGGTTTGGTATGAGGGTCCTTCCACGGTAAAATTTTAAACCCTGGATGATTGTTTAAGCTATTTGAAAGTGATTAATTTTTCATGAGTAGTACTTTTTTATGCTTTTCTTTCTCGTAATGTATAGTAAGAACACGATAAAGAGGATATATTATAAAATACAATATATTTTACTGTTAACCATCATTAAAAGTTATTCTCTATTTTTATCATATTGGTAAAGATATTCTCCAGTGTTCATAGAACACTATTTGTATTGTAAAAAAAGAGGGGGGGGGGAGTCAATTAGTAAAAAAAGGAGCTTGGATGCGCTTTCCCGGAAATGTTACTAACCTATAAGAGTCCTCTAAAAACTATTTGAAATGGTCATCTTTTCAAGTTTTTTGAAAATTGGATTCCTCTAGAGCCTAAACCCTATTTGGAGATGAATATTTTGCCGAATTTATTGTAGCATATCAACCAAGTGATATGACATCTACAAGCCGTAATCTACACGAAATACTAAACCGAAATAACGGAATCTAAAAAAGTGAAGTAAAACTGATATATTCTGATAAAAAATAATCTGTGTTCTACTTACATTAAGTGGATGTTCCCGGATACAATTACCATGCTTCGATACAGTATGCTGCCAGCATGGTGGAAGCGAAGACATTGCAGTTTAAAACAGGCGTCTAAACCCTTGAGCTCCAAGTTGAAGAAAGGCCTAACTGTCGTTAGTTCAATGCCACGAACCAGAGCACTGCTGCCCTATTGGACTTCCTCGGAAACACTTTCCCCACTGTTCCAAACCTCCCCCTTCCTTTTTCTTATTTACATGCCCATATTTGGTCCGGTATAGTCAGGATATAGAGTATATAACGGGTGACCTCTAGGTTCACAGTATTGCAGTTCATCATCAGATATCCTTAAAGGAGGAACCTGTGCCCCAACACCAAAAAGTAACAGCTGGCCTTGATGGTTGGGTCATGGGACTCACCACCTCGACGCCAAGGGAATATTGTCTGATGTTTCAAGTATTCTACGAGTTTTCCCAAGTCCTTCAGACTTGTTGATTTAGTCCGAGTGACTAATGTTTGTTAAATCAGTCCTTTTGACTCTTCTGACTTAGTTTACTTAGTCGAGTCGACTATAATGTTGTCCAAGTCCTTCAGACTTGTTGATTTAGTCAGAATGACTAATTTTGGTTTGGTTTCAACCCAACTTGATTACTTTATTCTGATAGTCTGACTGTATGTTTCTCTATGATCATATAACATAGCTTCAATACAGGAGTTTGGAGCCCTATATGTAGTAAGGACCTTGCTTTAAGCTTCCTCGTCTCCATAAGTTCATTATTCCGTTTCAAGTCCTTTTGACTTCACAATATCCTATACTGCCATGGACGTCAAGCTCACTTGTTCAAAATTTGTATGACTACAAGCAGGTCGTCTGACGCCCTTATTTGAGGATCTAGTTGGGTCAGTATTTCACGACATTTTACATGGTAAAAATACACAAAACTCGCCATCTAGATAGGCTATTAGGCGTCTCCTGAACTTTGTATTGACCACATTTAATTTATCCACCGAATACTTTTGATCGACGGTTAGATCACAATTTTATGGTCTACCCGGCGTCAACAATATTTATCAGCTGCTGTAACTTGTCCATCTTGAACCACTCTAAAAACGCTTATAAATAGACAACCAAGCGGGCGCCACCCTATATATCCCCTCCCTCAAACAACGTCACGTGGTGTGAGATCTTGTACTAGCTCACGGTTTCAAGGTCACGATCTCTACTCGTCTTGTCGTGACGCCAAGCTGGCACCAGTCATCAGGGAAAACCCATTGCAACATAATTCAAGGTCAAGATCTATTCTTGTCTCGACTCGTCTTGTCGAGCCGCCAAGCTAGCGCCAGTCATCAGGGAAAACACATTGCAACATTATTCAAGGTCACGATCTATGCTTGTCTCGACTTGTCTTGTTAAGCGGCCAAACTCACGCCAGTCATCAGGGTTGCGACAGTGCGATAACATCATCGGAAAAACCCGTTGCCAAGGGAGGAGGGTTACCAGAGTCGGGTAGCATTATTATGTCAACAAAATATGGTTTCGAGCATTAAATGATATTTAAAATTGTATTTAATATTACTTATGAATTTTTGTAAAAGTTATATATTATTTCATCAAAATATAATCGTGAATATTAAATTTCTTTGTTGTTTAAGTGGTTTATTTGTTTTTTTATAAATGCTATTTATTATGTCAACAAAATACAGTTTCGAGCATTAAATGATATTTAAAATCGTATTTAATATTACTTACGAATTTTTGTAAAAGTTATATATCATTTCATCAAAATATAGTTGCGGAAATTAAATTCAAGTTACTCAATTCAATATTACTTATGAATTAATGTAAGCGTTATATATTATATCGACCAAATATAGATGAGAACATTACATGATATTAAAATAAAACTTTTTTCTGTTGTCATAAGTGGCTCAAGGAATAAAATTATTATTTATAAAATAACTAAATCTTTTTTTCACTTTATCCTTGGGTAACGATCTACCGTCACAATTTATAAATAAAAATGAACGTCTGTCTGACTGTGTGTGTGTTTGTGTATGCGTACTTGCCACCTTACCTTAAACCAAACTTAGTTAATTCATGAAAGCTGTCTATACAGTGGAACTGTTTCTAGAGTTTTCCCGAACCAAATGCTGGTACGCATTCTACCTGGACGAAAAATCTAGTCGACTAGAAAAACCCCTTAGTAAATGCGGAGTGCACTCGGAAAGAAGTACGACCGTTCTAACAGATATTAGCGGTGCTAAAGATATCGAAGTTCTGATCCTTTTGGGCACGCCATCTAAATGTCAGCCTCATTTAATTCTGGCGGTAAGGAAATCAAATTCCTGCCGGGTAAAATGTTGATATTTCTCCCTCAGGAACATTTTTATAATCTTAACTACCACGCCATCATAATTAATACATAGACGTTTGACACGAAAAGGGTACATTTAACTCATTTAGTTATGACGTGAGAGGGTCTGAGTGCAAATCTCGCTCGGGTGAAATGGAAGTGGTTTTATACTCTCCCTCACTCCACGTAAGCGCTGGAACATTTCTACTTTACTCCTCTGGTCCATGATAGATACCTACATCCACACATGTTGACGGACGATATCAAACAACCAATTTTAATAGACTTTTGGGTTGTGGGATAGCGGCCCCTAACTGAGGATTATAAATCACCGTAAGGCTTCCGAGATCTTTTATTGTGCCTAATCAGAGCTGTGTCAATGCTCTCTAGTTACGAAAAACCCATTACCATAAAGGGGGTTGCGACACCAGGAAAAAACATTACCACATACAGGGGGGGCTGCAACCTCATTCAAGGTCACACTCTATTCCTATCTCTACTTGTCTTGTCAAGCCGCCATACTGGCACCATGTATGAGTCATCGGGAGAACCCATTGCCACATAGGAGGGGAGTATTGCGACATCACACGCAATAATGACGTCACACAAATCGAGGCGACTTTTCTTGTCGCGCTGCCAAACTGGCGCCAGGTAAAACCTATTGCGACATCAATCAAGGTAGTGATCTATTCCTGTCTTGTCGAGCCGCCAAACTGGCGCCAGGTATAAGAAATTAGGAAAACCCACTGTCACATAGAAGAGGGAGAGAGGGAAAGAGTTGGCAGGGTCAATTAGCTCGTGTACTAGCTCACTGTTTCAACGTCACGATTTATTTCTGTCTCTATTTGTCTTGTCAAGTCACCAAACTGGTGCCAGTCATCAGGGAAAACCCAGTGCCACATAGAAAGGGAGGGTTGCAACATCATTAAAGGTCACGATCTATTCATGTCTTGTCGATCCGCTAAACTGACGCCAGTCATCAGGGAAGACCCATTGTCAAATAGAAGGGGAGGGTTGCGACATCATTCAAGATCACGATCCATTCCTGTCTTGTCCAGCCACCAAAATGGCGCCAGTCATCAGGGAAAACTCATTGCCACATAAAAAACCAGAAATAAGCCTTTGCGACATTGAAGGAGGACAAAAGGGCACTAACCCCATGTCATCATGGAAATAACCAGAGGGGAAATTCAGGTCGGACGGAAATATACTGGCACCAGGTATGAGTAAACAAGGAAAACCCAGGGGGAGTGTTGCGACATAGCACGCAATGATTACATCCCATAACTCGGGGCGAAAGGTCAAATTGGGGCCATACGTCATTCCTACTACTACTAACAATAAATGGTGTATTCTATTAACATTTTTCTCACTTTCGTAAATTAGTTAAAAATATTTTGATTATAGACAGAGCCAATTGGATGAACTCAATTGAAACTAGTATTAAATGCAAACCCAAGAAATTTTGGAAATTAGTTAAAAACAATCGTGTGAATAAAGTTTTCCCGTCTAACCTAGAAATTAATGGTAGGATTATAGCGGATCCTGAATTAATTTCTAATGAGTTTGGGAGCTATTTTCATTACGTTTATAATTCAGCCCTTCCTGTCTCACCCTGCCCCGTTATTGAAACCAGTGCGCCCTTGTATCCCTGCCACATTACATCTTTGAATGTTGCTAGTGCTATAAAAAATTGAGTTCATCTATATGTGCCGGGACTGATGGAATTACAAGTTTTGTTGTTAAAAGCTGTGCCCGCATTTTTAGCCCTTTGTTAACATATATTTTTAACATTAGCCTGTCAAATGAAACTTTTCCTCTTAGATGGAAACAATCTGTTGTCATACCTATTTATAAAAAAGGGGAAAAAACAAATACTTGTAGTTATAGAACTGTTTCCCTCTTTAACACTTTCTTCAAAGTGTTTGAGAAAATCATACATGAGCATACTTTCCACCACCTTAAAAATAAACTTTCAAATAATCAACATGGCTTTATAAAAAATAAATCTACTGTCACTAATTTAGTAGAATTTCTTGGGTATGATGTAAAATTATTTTAAAATATCAAATCTATTGCCGATTGTATAGAGTTACAAAATGATGTAAATGGTATTCTACAATGGTCTTTTGAAAATGGAATGACTATTAATAAATCTAAGACTAAATCTATATATTTTACTAGAAAAATTAATTCTTTCTTTTTTTCTTATAAATTGGGCAATTAAAACATACTTCGCACCCTTTATATTAATGAGCTTGGTGTTCTCCTGGATAACAAACTTTATTTCCGCTATCATGTTGACCATGTAATTACCCAGTCATTGAAATTACTTGGACGTATTACATTTATTTTATCATCATTTAAGAAAGTTGACTGTTTTTTGTCT
The DNA here is from genome assembly GCA_901482245.1 of Timema douglasi. Classification (NCBI taxonomy): domain Eukaryota; kingdom Metazoa; phylum Arthropoda; class Insecta; order Phasmatodea; family Timematidae; genus Timema; species Timema douglasi. The sequence continues at coordinate 98,605 of CABEEJ010002684.1, forward strand.
GTACTACGCCCTGTTTAGATCTAAGTTAGAATACGATACTGTTGCTTGGAATTCCATTACCGTAACTGACTCTCTTAGGTTGGAAAACGTTCAATGAAAATTTGTTGCTTCGTGCTATGATAAATACTTTACCAACCGGATTTATTATGATTATGACAGAATTCGAAACCTCTTAGGGCTGCAAGCTCTCTTCTCGAATATACTTTATTGTGATGCTCTTTTTTTTTTACTATTTTCAATAGCTAATTTTATTGAAAATTTGCCCTTGATCACGTAGGCGTTCATATCCCTTCTCGGACTTCTCATAATCCAAAATTATTATTTTTCAATAGCTCTTATAAGGTAAGCCCTATAGGTCGTTTTGTCCGTAGCGCCAAGTCTAGATTTTTTCGAATTCGACTTCTATCATAAAGGGAAAGCTAAATTCAGACAGTTATTTAAGGAAATCCCTTACCAATAATTTATCATGTAGAGGTTTTGCCTATAATATTTAAAGTTACAATATTCTGATTTATTTTTTGCACATTGTTACTACTTTTAACTCCTCTTTTGTTAGTTGTTATTATTGCTATTTTTTATTGTTCTCATTTTTAATTACTATTATTTTTTTCTGTAACTATTCATCATTATATAACATTATTTAGCTATTTTTGTTTATCTTATTTTATCGTGTAAATGGTACTTGTGTACTTTTCAGTGCTGGCCTGTTATAGGTCTTACGACTGTTGGCCAGCACTATAATAAAAGAAAATGAAATTGAATTGAAATAATTATAATTAGCACCACGTCTTAGTACCCATTCGGGTTATACGCACTCACAATAATGTGTAATGGTAGGGTAATTGTGAGATGAAATGGAGGACCTACAGTTTAACGTGGGATCCGAGCCACGGTGGAGGCCCAGCATTCCACACACTCACAAGTTGGGATTAATACACGTCTTGTCAGAGGTGAAGGAAGGGTTTGGCAATCAGATAAATCTGTGCCGGGACCGAGGATTTAACCCCGGACACTCAGCAAAGAAGTCCGACACCTCACTCCTAGGCTGCCAGGACACCTACAGCTATTAATTGAATGGCTCTGATATTTGTAGTGATTTTAAGATATTTTGAGTTTGTTTTTAATCGTAATTAGAGTTGCGTTTGATCTTCTTCCACACATGACCAAATAATTACTTCCTACATTATTGGTGCCACGGATCTTACTGCCAGCCCAGGCTATTTACACTATTTTAAAGATACTTTATGTGGATATCGTAAAACACTTGAGAGAAAGACAATTTGATACACCTATATATTTGATGAAAAATCTATAAAACACAGCAAGAAAGTTTGTTTGGCAGATTTAAGGAAACTGTACTCATTTCCACCGTTGGCGTTATAAGCGTTATCACTGGTGTGCAAATCAACTTCTTCCAAGATTACTTGTTATCACATTTTGAATTGATCCAAAATTACTTGATCACTTATTGGATTTTGGTCAAAATAAAGAGATTGGGAAATGGTAATATTCTGTAATCCGCACACCTTTTTATAGTTTTGAAATAGTTTGTTAACGATGTTTTATATACACTTAATGTAAATTGACAATGTAAACATATTACAATGTTCTAAAACACTTTTGAATAAAAGATAAAACACGTCAGTATTATTCGTATATTTGAGGCAAATATATTAGGACCTACATGGTAATCAAACTCACATTCATTCTTAATTTAAAATTATTGAAGAGGAAAGAAAATGTCATATAAATACTGTCAAATTCAACCATCCATATTTAAGTTATTAAAGTAATAACACCCATCCACACAATAGGGACACTTCTCATCCAGTAACATAAGCCTGCATAGCCTTAGAGCTTAAAGATTGTCTCAGAATGTTATTCTCGACTTAAGAAAAGTTGAGTAAAGTTTTTACCTCTCTGGTTTGCAGATTTTAGTGTAAAGCTTTGTCAAGTTTTTTCAAAATAAATGGGGCCCCGCTTCTTAGCATTTTCAATTTATGATTATATAACATGATTTATATATATTTAAGTACAGTATTATTTAAAATTACCACGCTGGTAGTAACAGATTTTATGATAGGTATTTTTATTCTTGAATCAAATAGCCAAAGCTATTATTTATGCTTTTAGTGAGGATTACTCCATCTATATGTCATATGATTATAATGTACAAGTGGCAGTAAAAAGCCAACGACCGAGTCGAAGGTGGCTGCGTTATCTGATAGCCCGTGATCTTAATAAAATCACAAATTTGTAGATGACGATTTCCGCACGTCCATCATAGACTCTGCCTTAAAATATGAGTGAAGAATGATCCAGGACACGGGACGATTCCTGGATAGCTCAGTGGTTAGAGCATTAGCGTACTAAACCAAACGTCCCACGTTCGATTCCCGTGTCAAGGTGCCATTTTTCAATTTTAAGAATATGATTTTTATTATTGCTGTTGCATTAAACTACTTGACATAATATTAATTTCCAAAAATGAGAATGGTATGATTTAAGTGTGTTACTAAAACAATATTTTAAAATAATTCCATACGTATTTTTCTAATATATTGGGAAGGCTTAATACAGTCCAAGCACCCCCGAAATATAAACAGGGGGGATAAGGCCCCCCTAACCCCTTTGTTCTGTAGTCCCTGGGTAAGTGTAAGAAATATTAACTTTCTGATAATATTTACCAAATGTTTATTCATCTGTTTGACATTTGATAAATTTTTCTTTCAGTCCAAATAAAATATGGTATGTCCCAGAAAGTGCCCATAGTACCATTTCTACTGCAGAAATTCCCAGAACCATCAGTTAGAATATGAATCCTGACCTCATCATTTAAACCAAACGACCGTAACGCTAAGTCCACATGTGAGATTTCATCCTTATAAGCTACTTAGGGCCGGTCTTATGACTCCTGGATAAATATTAATCTGGTAGATAAATATTTCTATCTGGTGGATAAGTTAAAAGTTCGTCTTATGACTACCAGATAGCATTTATCTGCCAGATAAAATAAATTTATCCATCACATTTTTATCGACAGGTTTAAATACCTGATAACTTTTATCTGGAAGTTAAAATGCTCGTTGCCATAGTGACGCGTTGTTTTAATGAGGTTTCACCAATCAGAATCTGTTTTTAGGTTAAAATCTTGGTTCACATGTTTAGTAAGCACAGGCACGGGCTCTAACTATATAAAGTTAGAGCATTTAATCCACACTTTTATATAAACTGACAAGCTATCTGTAGAGTTATATTTATATAAGTACAAATTATCAAAATGTGAGTACAATAAATTAAATTTTGTAAACGTTGTACCCAACTGTTGCCCACATTTTGACAGACACCGAAATTAGTACTTGCAAGACAACTTAGCTTTTGAGCCCACGTGACGCCATCTGTTTCCACGAACTCGTTTAGCCGCCATTATTTTACTAATGTTGAGCGTTCTCACCACTCGCTAGGTTGTAGCACTATCAGCAGGGCTTATACGCATGCGCGCACCAGTAAAAACAGTACCGACCTCGCGTGTTCTGAATAAAAATAAATTTATCCTAAAGATATCTATCTGAGAGATAAATTCAGTTCATAAGACGAGTAATCCATTAAAGTGGCTGATAACTCTTTTCTGGTAGTTAACTTTAACCTCCCAATAGCAATATCCATCCGGTAGTCATAGGACCGGCCCTTATATAAATGCGACTAAGATGTCTCAAAAGAGAATCAACAAGCCCAGTGAATATTCAGAAAGCTATGATAGCAACGCCACTCGCCTAAACACAAGACTCCTACAGCAAACTAAGTCAACAAGAAATTGTCTGAGTTAGTTAACCAAAAGGAACCTAATTAGTTACCAAAAAGTTTTTGTCATTTTAACCGCTTACATTTCTACTGTATTTGAGTTTTACACCTTCCTATAATAATAATCAATTTAAAAAGTAATCACAACACTATAACCTCAACCAGCAATGCGACCCCACCCGAATAGGGTCGCGACTCCCAGGTTGTAAGCCACTGGTCAAGTTCATTAATTCACTTAGCCATCTGCACGAGAAAGTATTGTATTTGAAACTCTTTATCAATGAAAAGGTGACTTGTCGCTCTTCCCGAGGGGTGAGAGGAATTTTTACCCCCCTGACACAGGTAGCCAGGTTAATCTGCGATAGGGAGGAAAGTTCTTCATGGAGGGGGTAACAACTGTCAGATGAGGCCACACATTTCATGATTTGAATGCGTCAAGTTAAGATGCAAACCGCTTCACAAAATAGCTTCGAATTCACCAATTAGGCGACGTCGTTATAAGAGAGAGAGGGTCGTGAACTGACCTGTGACGACAAGATCAACGCTGCCACCCACACGCCACTGGTCCAGTTCCGGCCTGCCGCCTCCAACCACACACCGGTACTCTCCAGCCTCCTGGTACAGTACCCTGTCCAGACCCAGCTCAGGCCCAGGCCCCACAGGCTCGAGGAGGCCCCCGGGGCCCACTCGTGACCAGCAACTCACGCTTCCAGGAGGGCACTGCAGCTGGACAGCTCCTCCGAGCGCCACCTCCACTTGATGGTCTGTGGCCCAGTTGTCCCCTGGGCCCTGCGTCACTCCGCCCTCCTCCTCGTCTGAAAACAAGCAACTTGTTCATTGAAATATGGACCACTTCTAGTAGGCCAACATTTCCCTGGACTCCCCCTTATAACACCCCTCCCCTTGTTGTTCCAACTGTCTCATGCACCCCTCATTAAAGCATCCTCTCCCCTTGTTGTTCCAACTGTCTCATACACCCCTCATTAAAGCACCCCCTCCCCTTGTTGTTCCAACTGTCTCATGCACCCCTCATTAAA
>CABEEJ010002685.1:0-103387 GCA_901482245.1 Timema douglasi
GGCTACCCATGTGAAGAACATCTTGTTGTAACAGAAGACGGATACATCCTTACCGTCCATAGAATACCTATAGGTAGAGTGCCGTCCAACCAAATCAACCTGCGACCACCTGTGTTATTGGTACATGGTATACTGTCGACGTCTGATTGTTGGATGCTTACTCCACCGGACAAAACCTTAGGTAGGATATAATGGATTTTTTTGAGAGCTTATGACCACTTATAGATAAGTTATGGAGATATTTATTCACCCGGCCCTAAGAATTTTGAGTAAAAAAATGGACCAATTATTGGTCATTTTGTGTCATAATTAAATATGGTTAAAGATTATAGATATTATTTTATAGCAAATAATTTTTCTAATAACATTTTTTGAGTTGAAAGAAGTTTCAGGAAACCAATTTAAGGAATGTCTCTGAATTTTAATAAATATAGAGTCTGTAATGATACTGCTCTGGATCCCTCTCATATATTCAAAATGTCATGGATAAAGTGTATTTTTCCTTAAAGAACTCTAAGTAAATATCCTTTTAATATTTATTCCATGGAGAATCACGTTCTTTAGAAATAATTTTAGCACATGACGTTGTAAAACTTTTTTTTCTTTAAAAGATCAACTCCGTTGTATTAGAAAAATCATGTGACTTGCTGGATTGCTCTACCCAATAGGTAGCTAGCCTTCACAACTTTAGGTTGCCAGGAACCTTTCTATAAGTTAGTTTTAACACTGGTAACAAGGTGTTCAATAGGCAATGTGTAGATCATATATAAGCTGCTTATGCTTATGAATCCACACATTGCCGGTAATATAATAATAAGACGTAAGATAAATCTATACAGTGCGGGTAATATTTAATAATAATTAACATAAATCCATAAAATTCCGGTAATAAATTAATAATCATTAAGATAAATATATACTGTGCATGTAATATATTAATAAGCAGTAACATAAATATATACAGTGCCAGTAATATATTAATAAGTAGTAACGTAAATCTATACAGTGCCGGTAATATATTAATAATCAGTAACATAAATCTATTCAGTGCCGGTAATATATTGATAATCATTAACGTACATCTATACAGTGCCAGAAATATATGAATAAGTAGTAACATAAATCGATACAATGCCGGTAATATATTAGTAAGTAGTAACATAAATCTACACAGAAGACAGTACCAAGAACGCGGAACTTATAATATCACACAAAAACAATCCGTAATTTAGCATAAACTGTGTCATTTTCTATAATATCTTCACTAACGAACGTGTAATCATTTATATAAATCGTGTGCAACATCAAAAGTCTTACTAATTACATAATTATAAGTATTACATATAATCAGATCACATAACCATGTGAGAGCTGCGTATTAAGGCATGCAAGCGTCGTCATCACCATGTTGCATGTCACTCAAGTAAAATGACATCTACAAACCATAATCTGCACAAAATACTAAGCTGAAATAAAGGAATCCAAAGAAGAGAATTAAAATGTATATATTTTGCAATAATATTATTTGTGTTCTACTTACTTTGAGTAGATGTTTCCGGATACAAACATAATGATTTAACAAAGTATTGTGCAAGTATGGATTAAGGGAGGGCGTGGCAGTTTTAACAGACGTATGAACCCTTGAAAACTCAATGTTGACGAAGGACATGACTATCGTTGGTTCAATGCCTCGAGCTACAAGTACTGCTGCCCTATCGGACTTACCTATACAACTCTTTTTCTTATATTATCACCTTCCCCCCTTCCTTACTTTTCCCTCATTACATGCCCATATTTGGTCCTATTTAGAGTTAGAAAAAAATAGTATATATCGGGGCACCTGAAGAAGAAACTGGTGGTAATGTTGTTTAGGTCGAGCGTCTCACCGCCTCTATGCCACGGGAATCCCGTCTGATGTTCCAAGTATTCAACAAATATCCAAGTCCTCCAGACTTGTTGTAGTAGTCAATAAGACTAATTTTGTTTCTGTCAGTCGAAGAGGGAAATATATTTTCTAAATCCTTCAGACTTGCTGTTTTAATCAGAGTGACTAAGTTTTGTTTCTGTGTCCTTCTGACTTATTTTATGTTAGTCAAAGCGGCTATAATGATTACCAAGTCCTTCAGACTTTTTGTTTTAATTGGAGTGACTAAATTTTGTTTCTGTGTCCTTCTGACTTAGTTTAGTTAGTCGAAGAGGCAAAAAAAAAAAAATCTTAGTCCTTCAGACTTGTTGCAGTAATCAAAGAGACTGATTGTGTTTCTGTTAGTCGAAGCAGCTATAATGTTTTATAAGTATTTCAGACTTTTTTCAGTAGTCAAAGAGACCAATTGTGTATCTGTAGTCGAAGCAGCTACAATGTTTTCTAAGTCCATCAGACTTGTTGTTTTAGTCAGAATGACTAGATTTGGTTTTGTGTCAATCTGACTTAATTTAGTTAGTCAGATAGTCTGACTATATATATTCCCTGTCCATATAACATAGCTTAAATTTAGGGGCTTTGAGCTCTATATGTAATAAGGTTCTTGCTTTAAAGTTCCTCTTCTCTATAAGTTGATTATTCTGTTTGAAGAATTTATGACTTCAAAATATCCCATGACGCTGTGGACGCCATGCTCACTTGTTCGAATTTTTTATGTGTACAAGCAGGTTGTCTAACGCCTTTATTTGAGGACCTAGCTAGTTCAGTATTACACAGAATTCTTGTATGGCTAAAAGCAGGTTGATGTATACCCCACGGAGTGGGTGGTGGTATAAATGTACTATTGAGTGTTCTGGTGGTACCCAATGGGAAAGGACCGGCCATAGTACAATTCTGTGTTGACACTTGATTGTTAGCCATCTGTTAATGTAATTGACTGAACGTCCTATTAACATTTATTATTTAGTGTGTCTATGGGACCTTTCTTAATTTCAAATCCAGCTAGTTAGCTTGGCCGACATTTAGCTTAGTAACTCTAAAACTATAGGATTGCAGTTATATTTTCATTAGTAATTAATTCACCATGGTTTCTGTTCAGAACCTTCTTGTGGTAGTATGGCGCTAGTCCGGCTGCTTTGGAATCCAATACTCTCTATCAACTTAACCTCCTTTGACTCTTACCGTGTCATCTTGGACACGTATTCTCCCGTGCTACGGGAAGTTTCTATATTTTTGGAGTTGTTAAATCCTATCATATTTGTCAGTTTAAAACTTAATGTTTTCCTTTATTTTTCTAAGAGTTACATGTTTTCCCTAACATATTTTACGGAAATGTATTACTGTTTATTATTCTTTTGTCCTGCATTTAATCTTGTTTATCAAACTTCTTTTTATGTTTTTTTATAATAATTGTATTATTGTAACCTTTTTATTTCTCTTACGAAATATTTCCCAGTTTCTACTTTGCTATACATTTACTTTGCAATAGTTATCGTTACCCCCTATACATATTAGAGAGAAGGGGAACTAACGATACAATGATAAAACCCAGATATCTTTAAAAATAGTGATCAATCACATGGCAATATCAAATAAAATCCTGTATCAACATAATTGGCACCGTATCGCGGGTAAGATATTTCAATAATAAACAGTAGCATAATAATTGCTGTCCATCGTGGGGCATCATTAATACATAAATTCAATAATATAATAAAATTTTTAAACTATGATTTTGTGACAATAATAAAGTACTAATAATAAGTTTGCAATACATTTTTTTTAAATGCTAGATTGAGAAAAAATAAATAAACTTTTAAAAACACTGAAACACGTTTCGGTGACTACCTGCTCTACCTCTCAGTAGACTAGACTGCCAATGAAGGGAAGATTGAGGATCGACTCTCGGTCTGGTGTACTGAAGGGGATTTTTCCAAAATAGTTTTACACTCTCCCTCTACGCAAATATGTGTCACGTCTCATATATAATTTCTAATACCAAAATCCATTAGCGTAATTAATGTATAAGCGTTTAACCCGAATTGGTAGTAAGATATGGTGCTAAAATAAACACTGAGTACCGCATGCCACAGGTTGGGAAAAAATTAAACCTACCAGAATTAAAATTATTATTTGAGATTAAAAGAATTTTTAATGAAAAGAAATATGAAAAATATTTTTTTAATGTTTGCAATTAAATTGGTATTTTAATCCCAGGAACATTATTTTTTTTATGAAAAATTTGTGTATTTTGATATGATATTTTGAATATTTTGGAAATTTAAGTGTTTTAAACATAGTAGGAAAACTTTACTTGCTTTCTCTAAAACAGAATTATTTCTTACGTTTTAAATTAGATTTATCGCGAAAGAAAATATCTTCAGAAACTCTTCATGAATAAATATTAAATAGATACAAAGGTTGAGATTTATAATTAAGCTTGGTTGTTTATTTGTTATTACTTAAATAATTATATTTCTATAGCATAATCAGGAATCTAGGTCTTATTTTAATTTCTATAATTTATTTAATGAATCTTTGAATCGATTACTAGTTCTTTAAATTTAAATGTTACAGCATTTCTTCTGGCTGATAGTGGTTACGATATTTGGTTGGTGAACGTAAGAGGGAATTACTACTCTCAGAAACATACCAAGCTCTCTACAAATCAATCTGAATACTGGAATTTCAGGTAAAATATTTAAATGGTAGCTAAATTATAAAATGAACAACATTTTCCCAATATTGGTGTACATATTTTTAAGACTAATATGATACTCCAAAACCAAGTATAACAAAGCTCAAGGCCCAAGAAAAATATTAATTTAGGGGTGATCATCTAAAAAGTGGTAGTAATAAGTTTTTATATGATGTAGTCAGGATGGAAGGTAATGTAATATATATAATATATGTCACATTATATATATATGGCTTGATTAGTCAATATATATATATATATATATATATATGGCTTGATTAGTCAATATAGATTGCAGAAGGGACCTCAGGAAAAGTAATCGTGTGGGTTAGAAATAATATGTAGGTTAACGAATTTTTGTTTTATAATAGTTGCTAAAAGATAATACAAAATGTGATTTTGGATGAAAGATAATAAAATAAAGAGACTGGACATCCACACTCGTTGTTAATAACTAGACTGGTGAATTTGACTTTCACTGCGCGTGACCTCTACTGAACTCGATCACAGAACCCTGGGCTGCCCTTAAGTACAAGTGCTACTGATGACCCGAAGATGTCTGATATGGTATGGCGTTGGAAAGCTTGACTGCCTGCAATATAGATGGAATGGTAACAGCCCCTTTGCCAAAATTATAGGTCTTTCAAACCACGCTATAGCCCCTTTTCTGGCCTACTAGTTCAATTTCTGTTATTAATGGTCAGCGTTCCTCTTAAACCTTTCTACTTCGTTACTCTATATATGCTAAGGCAGCGATTTTAGCTCATGCGTCCACTCGAGCTATGTAAATAAAAACAATCATTTAAGTATTGCTAAGTGGTTATGAGTGATTTTATATATACATATGTGTGTGTTTAGGGGATGAGTGGGTTGTACACTTATATTTGAAATTTTATTCATAAATATTTATATAATTATCACATATAATAGTGGTCCCGTGGTCTACGGCGTCTAGCTTATTATCATGGTTTCCACTATTTCTTCTTATTAAAAATATTGGTTTTCCCAAATATTTTAGAAATAATTCTCATGTTCACAGATAGATTAGTTTGAAGTGTAAAGTAATAAACTTTAATTTTTAGTAAAATTTTCTACTATGAAGTCATGTTTAAAACAAGATAATTTTGACACAAGCTATTAGGGAAATATATGCAACCATTATGTGGCCTAATGTTTCAGGAAGCCACTTCGATGGCTGCGTGGTCTAACGAGCTACGTGCTACTTTTGTGTTAGACTAGACTGCTGAAGAAAGGGAGATAAATATTCGATCCCGGCCGGGTGCACTGCTGGTATTTTTCCTAATTGATTTTACACTCTCCTTCCACAAAAATGCGGGTGCACTTCATCTTAATTAAAACCTCCTTAATCCCTAAACCATTAGTGTAATTAGTACATAGACGTATAACCCAAACGGTTAATAAGATCCGTTGCTAAAAATAATTTCAGGAGGAGGGAGAGATATTTTACTCAGCGTACTTGTTTCTTCAGCTCAATTGTCCTTACATGTGAATATATATTGAAAGTTTTACCCTTCAATTTTCCCGAATTCAACAAAAACTCAGCATATGTATTAGTCTTTTCCTAAATTCCACGTTTCTCTCCCGTTTTCTTTAAATATAAGAACTCCCTGTGTACTTACGGTTTTTAGGTTGGGAGGTAGCCTCGTTAATAGACCTGATTACCGGTGAAGGGGAAGTTTAGCATCCAGTGTCAGTCAGGTGAACTGTGGGTGATTTAACACATGTAACTTAACATTTTTAAATAATATTCCTTCCACACGATAATATTGATGCAGTTATTCTAACTAAAGTCCAGCTCCTCCATTGGCCAATAGAATCCAATAATGAAAGCAAATACATATCACCCCTAAGGTGTGGCCAAAGGGAGCGTGAGTTATTTTACAGTTTTTATAGCATTACATTTTCTTGGCCAAAATAAATCAAATGTTTCTCCAGTAGCAACATAAAGTTTAGTTTTATGCACATGCTAATATCAACAGATCTTGAAAAACCTATCAAGGATGTCCTGAAATTTTGTGAAAACCTTTTCTCTTTATATAAAAAGTTTTGACAACATTCCAGTATACCCTTTATAGATGTTCATGATCCGTTGATATTAGCATGTGCAGGAAACTAAATTCTATGTTGCTACTGGAGAAACATTTGGTTAATTTGGCAAAAAAAAATTTAATGCTATAAAAACTTTAAAATTACTCACGCTTCTTTCGGTAAATCAAATCAAATAAACGTATAATGTTGTGGTTATTTATTTATTTCTCGATTATAACTACGTGACATTATAGATACAATGTAACAAACTCAGGCCCAGATTTAAAGGCCAACGTACCAGGTCAGGGATGTATACACTTACATAGAGGAGGACCAAATTAAAAAAAAATGGCGTCCTTAAGGACTTTTATTTATTAATCTTTCTGAAAAGAAAGTTATTATTTCACATATGAAACTGGAATGGATTAGTTTAAATAAATCAAGATTGTAAAACAATCATAAGAAACTTTGTGCTTAGATATGTTTGTAAGTGCGTTTAGAAGATTTATATGATAAGCTGTAAGATGAGAAAAACTCTTAATAAGTTTATAGAATATTTTTATAGTCTTTTTTATACTGTGGGATGTTTATTCTCAAAATAGAAAACCAATACTCATCAGTAAGTTGGTTTCTAAGTTAACTTTTCCTAAATTCCATTATTCTAAACAAGGATTCACATAAATATGACTATGCAAACACGATACATTTTTTTTGAATGACTTAAAAAAAAAATTAAATGTTAATTTTGGTAAGGTTTTATAAAAATACAGTTTTGATATTTGTAAAATGCCTGCCTCACAACCCAACACATTTATAATTATTTATCCCTCAGGCCGATAGAGTGTACCAGCGGGCATGTACATGGCCTATGGACCATAATTTGCCCTTTCCTTCCACAAGACCTCAACAATCTATTGCAATAAAACATAATTTTCTTATTTCACAAATCATACATTTTTTGCCATGTCAGGAATCGACGCTGGTATCATGAGATATATATATACACGCTACTTACAGCCAAGCTGTTGGAAAAATCTTAGATAAGTTTTTTATACCATATGTTTAGAACGTGTCAATTTAAAATAGTAAAATTACTATTGCATTTTTAATTAACACTGTTTTTTATGTTGCAGTTATCACGAGATGGGGTTGTACGATCTATCAGCTACAATAAACCATATTTTGTCAGTGACTGGCGACAAAAGATTATTTTATATAGGAGTTTCAATGGGAACGACAATATTCTATGTTCTCACATCTTGCAGACCAGAATATAATTCTAAGATTCGGGCAATGTTCAGTTTGGCGCCAGCAGCTTATTTTGGAACCCTGCGTTCACCGCTGTTCAAATTTGTGAAGTCCCGTACATCAATGGTTTTGGTACGCTAGTTATGAATATTAATTTAAAATAGTAATGTCCTCTTTCAGCCAAAGAAAATGTAAAGAAACTTGCTCAGTTCATCTAATTAGAGAGATAGCCATGGCCTCCGAATCCATTTTGGGTCCAGCCCAAACCCACTTTATCATTACAGACAAAATGTATTTCAAGCTGAAATGTATCGGTGGTCGCTCGTTTTAAAGTATAACTCTACCAATAATTAATGGTGCATTTAAATCTTGGCTGAATATATTGAAAAGGGTTTTCTCCTCCCTAAATGGTTTCCAACACTTTATCCATGCAAATTTAGGTATATTTTCCATAAAATGATATCTTACACATTCTTACCTCCCATGTGTAGCTAAATTTTAAATTATCCTCTGGGTAGTAATATGCAATGCATAAGTAAAAGGCTCAAGAAGTTATAAAGTCACCGCTTTCGGTTATTATATTGTTTAGAAGTCTGTAGCTTAGATTTATAAATGCCTTTCTTTAAATTTTAGAAAATATTGAATATGTTTGGATCTCATGGATTACTACCAAGAAGAAGACTAACAGCAGATATTGCGGAAAAATATTGTGGTGATGGTTCCCAAACTCAGGACCAGTGTACACGGCTATTTGCCTTACTGACGGGTGAACCACTGGACAAAATTAACAAGGTACGTATAAAATCACTGTTCACTAGAATAGTGCTTTAATCTGCTGTTGGGATTCAATCCAAACCCTCCATAATGAGGGTAGTTTTTGACAAATTGGTATTTCTACAATTTATAGTTTCTACATATGATATTTATAAATATGGTTTTGCCTACAAATGATCGTTGCTATACATAGTGTTTTCAACATATGGCTTGTTTCTATCTATAGTGTGTTGAAAGAATCGCTTTTTCTACACATTGTGGTTTTACACATAGTAATTTCTACACATGAAGGTTTTACAAATAATGGTTTTTACAAAAAAATAATTCTAAAATTGTGGGATGTACACATGATGGTTTCTACTCAGGACTATTACTTCTCGTGATATTTTTTTCACATTATATTTTATAAATATGATGGCGGTTTATTAAAAAAATATGTGTTTTTCTATGCTCCTTACAAACTAGTTTTTTCTCAATTTTATATCACATCGATATAATATATTTCTTTAAGATAAAGATGTTATAAATTCTTATTAAATTGGCTTTAATGTCAGTGTGAATGAATATTGTAGTCTATACTAATTTAATTTCATAACACACAAACCAAAGAGACCGGCAATCACCAATTCTATAATTAGCTACAAGTAATTGACACAATTTCTTACTGATAAACTTAACGGCCTTTCAAGCAATTGCACTGTAAACTTTTATATATATATACAGATAACCCAAAGACTGGGATGTATTGAACAAGAGGCTGAGACTTTGTGTATACAGTTTATTAAAAATCCATTTAATAATTTCTTTAGCACTTAGGTTCACATTCAAAGTGGGTTCTGAACTACTTGCACACTAAAATGATTTCGTATTTCGGTAAGACAGATTCCAAGCATAAACGAAAAAAATATAGCGTCTAAGAAGTTATTCATATTGTGGTTCCTGATACTTTCAGATTCTAGGCACTGGTCAGAGTAGAGTAAATGTATCAAATAAATAGATATTATAAAAATGTTTGCTCTCTACTTTATTTTACTAAATAAATATGCACTTTAAATCCTAGCTTAGCCCTAAGCATTACATTAAATATGCAGCTAAAGAATAGCATCCTTTCAAAGAAAGTATTTAATCTAAAAATGCTATATTATTTAATTATTTTATTTGTTTTTTGTCTAGACTGCCATTCCCTTTTACATTAGCCACTTTTTCTCAGGAACATCAGAGAAAACATTGGCACACTACTCTCAGAATATTGCTTCAGGTGAGTATATATTACACAGATGAGTTCACGCTAGCAAATTTTATTTTATGAATTCCTGCGTTTAATAAACTCTCTATAATTCCTTTTGAAATAATTTGCATTTTCATTTTTTAAATATTTGTCATTTAAGTATGCTTTGAAAAGTAATTTTATATTTAACAAAAAATTTAACTTATTTTACCTTTTAAACAACAAATTGTGATACAAATTATTAAATACAAAACCGTGTATTAGTTTAGTTCAAGACATAATACAAACTTAAATAAGATACTCATTAATTTCTGTGTATTATAGTGTAGTTTTTATTTAAATAATTTCAGGTTTTTAATAGTAGTTAATCATGGGAAAACCAAATTCAACTTTCATTTGTATATTTAAAAATGAGAAATTCTTTATTATTTTGATATATAAAATTAAATACACGATGTATTAATAATGGGGCATCCCACCAAACCCTTTGTTTGCACAAGTTAAAATAGATACTTTACATGAAACTTGTCCTATTTCTGCTATCGAGAGTAGGACGTTAAAAGTGTTTAATAACATTTCGAACAGTATTTTTTCTATTCAGACTAATTTTATTAGATATATACAGCCTAAATTGTGTTTAAATTAAATAAGCAGATCAATTTAATTGTGCCAAATGTGGCTTTGAATATATTTTAGAATATACGTAAGTTTATGAGGGTGTAATATTTCAAATATTTTATCCAAATTTGGAGATGATTATATTGTTTGGAATTGATTGATTTAAGTGGCAAATGCAAATATCTAAATTTAAGGTGAGGAGGAAATAAAGGTAGCTATACAACAATATTGTACAAAATAAATTAAAAATTGGTTAATACGCACACACACACACACACACACACACACATATATATATATATATATATCAATCTCAACAGTTTGTGAATATCTCTAAACAGCATCGTGGCATTTGAATAAAATCTTATTAAATGAAGATAAATAGTCCTAGTTTAACTCTGCGATGCTCATGACAAATATTTAAGAACGATTAAGATTAGTATGAGTATAAAAATTTAGCTTAAACGTTCTACAGAAGCATTACGTTTTCATCCTGAATAAAAATAGTGTTTTGTTCATTTGGGCATATTGAGAGGATGTAAATATATGAAGGTAGAATGTGAGGAGCAAAACCAAGGGATAGGCCATGTTGGTCGTGACTAAGTTTTGTAGACGAATATGTGAAAAAGAGAAATATTAAAAGTTTTAAGAATAAAAGAGCATTTATGACTAAGTGTATAGAGATTGTTGAATCTAAGAGAGTATGTGCAAGGATAGGGAAGTGTGGATAAAGTTATTGAGAATGGATAAAGAACGGATTTTTTTTTAGCTAAATGTACAGTTTCTGGTCTACCCCTTTAGGGAACGGTGTGATTATGTATGTATGTATTTATGTACAATTGTATGTATGTATGCATGTATGCATGGACGTACGTATGTATGCATGTATGCACGTACGTACGTATGTATGTATGTATGTTGCTTTAGCCATTAAGTGTGAGTTTATGTTAACCCAAATGAGAATATGACGGGAATTATTCACAAAATATATAATGAATCATAATCGTTGTTTCTTTAATCATAGAGGAATTCCAGTTGTACGACTACAAGTACGGTGGTAACGTGATGAACTATGGGATGACTAAGCCTCCGAAATACAACTTGAGTCTAATTACTGCTCCGGTTGCCCTGCACTATTCACGAGATGATCAACTGGTGCATCCTAATGTGAGTAAACATTAAATAACAAACAGAAAAGGTATTTTAAAAACATAAATAAATGATTATTGAAATAATTTCTTTGGATCACCATGTTTATTGAAAAACAAGATCAAACCAGAATAGTGGCTGTCTATTAGGCATATATTGAAATTATCTCAGTTTGATATTTTCTTAGAAACGTCATCTGAATGTGAGGCTTAATCAAATTTATAAACCAATCAAACCAATAAGAGCACGTGCACTTAAAAATTTAGATTAAACGGATATCTGCGTTTACTGTTATGGGAATATTTTAAATAACTCGTCAAATAGAAAGCGTGTGGGTGATTTTTGTTCGGTTCTGATTGGTTACACTATATAACACAATAATGAGAAATAATACATCTTATTAGTAATCTAACAGATTTATTTACCACCTCTAAAATATAAACCTTGTTGAAATCAGCATTATAAGTCAACTTACATTTCCAAAATCATGTGAATTTCTGAGCCTCACAATCAGATTTTTATTTTTATTTTATGAAAATGTGTGATTCAATCTTTTGTTATTTAAGATCATAAACAAAGATAATATGGTAGATTGGCTCAGTCAATTTTTGTAGAATTCGGGCTATACGCATATGTACAAATTACACTAATATATTAAGGATGAGGAAGGTTCAATTTAAATAATGTGTTCCTCATTTGTGTGGCAGAAGAGTGAGAACCTAATTAGAAAAATCATTTTCTATACACCCTACTGGAATTGGAACCAGAATATCTTTGTTATTGACAGTCTATTGTGCCAATTACACCTTGAGTTTTGACCATGCAAGGAAAGATGCATGTGGCTCATTACTGTCAGTGGGAAATGTTGGATACACATTATTTCATCAGAGGGTATTCCAGCTTTGCACAAGTTAATTCTTGTGTATTTTCTAAGCTAGGGTTATCGGAAAGAACACAGGCTGACCGAACATTCATATGATTGTGTTCAGTAAAATTCACATATATGTTCGCGATCGGTACTGAACAGTTACGGATACATTAGGTAAAACATGTGAGAAAAACACCGAATCAGACTCCGTTCGTCAATGATCCGTGAACTCACCGGGCAGATGTGATAAGTTTATGCCAATGAGGATAATAGAGTTCAAAGCATTGTAAAAAGGGGTAGGGAAGCGGAAGAAAAAGTAAAGTTGTCGATAATTTTCTGGGGGGAAGTGCATTGGGTATGATCTCTTTTATCACTGCGTTTTATTACCGGTTCAGATTATACGCATATTTACCAATTATAATCATAAATTATGGACGAGGATGGTTGAATTTAGAGGAAGTGTGTCCGCATTTTCATGGAGAGATAGTGGGAAGCCATGTTATAAAAAAAAACCTCATTACACATAACTAGTATTCAAACCCCAACCTCCTTGTCATTGACAGTCCAGTCTAATCTGAGAGTGACGCCTTGGACTAAGCGTCCTACTAAGCAGCTTACCACTCACTATGTTGAATGTTAGTAGGTGGATGAAAGATCAACAATTTTTGGTGAATTCATTTTTTGGGGATTCGTGAGACACATGGAACAACCCACCCCGGTGGTGTAGTTGGCTAACGCGCTAGTCGTGTTGAGCTCGACTGCTGAGGACGGGGAGATGTAGGTTTGAATCTTGGTCGGGTGAATAGGGGGTGGTTTTCCTAAGTGGTTTTACACTCTCCCTCCACGCAAATGCGGGTTTACTTCCTCTAGTTCAACCTTCCCAATTACTAATCGATTAGCGTAATTTGTACTTGAAGCATATAACCTTAACGGGTAATTAGACGGGGTGGTTAAAAAAAAATAATAAATAATAACACATGGAACAAATGCACTATTACAACAGTTACCAATTGATCAGATCCTGGGAATATTCCATAACTTCCGCCGTAACGCCTTTTCGTCGGGCCACTCCATTATAAGTTGAATTAAAACACCACGCAAAGTTAAAAGGAAAAAGCATTCCACTGAACTCAGCCACGTCTTGATGTTATATCCGGTCACATCAAAAGAAAATATAGCAGTTCTAAACACTAATATCCATTGATGACTCGCTTAAAACTGACAATCGCCGGAGCAAAAGCGAAAGCGAATTGGCTTCTAGTGGACACCTGCAAAGCTCAGAGAAGGTTGTTTGGCGGCGTTATCTGTGTCGGTCACACTGAAACGAATTTAGTGTTCACTACTACTTGATTGCTTGTGCTATCACCAGTGTAACCCAAGATTTAGAATTTGTATGTCTTCAATTGTTGGATAAAGTTTGAGTATTGTAGTTGTAGGTAGCCCAAATGGACAGTAAGACTGAGGCAGTTTGCATGAAAAATAAATATATTAAGTAACATGTATTAGAGCTCTTACATTATCTCCATACGATACATAGTTTCTAAACATAGTTTAGTGTATGTGTTTTACAGTTATTAAACGTAATATATACTATAATAAAATACATTTTATGTGCTTTGACTTTATCTAAAGGAGTAAAAATGAAGCTATATAGAGTAAATCAGTAGGCAAATTCATTTTAAAAATTATAGGTAAGAGATGGGGAAACTTACATAAGGATATCATCAAATAATTTAACCAACTGAGATTTGAGCCCTGAATTATCCTAAACGATGATAAATTATAATTTTAATTGGACCTTTTAGACCACTTCCACTAGAATTATACTACATTTTATGAACAATCACGTTTAGTCTAGTCTAGTCTAGTAAAAAAAACCTAGATGGGTGTTTGGTAAGTTAGAACAATAATATATACTTAGTTGGAAAATGAATAAAAAGTTTCAATTATTTTCTAATTTAAATAAATATGTTCATACTAAATATATGTGTTTTTTTTTCAGGGTGTTAAAAAACTCCAAGAACAACTACCGAATTGTATTGGAATGTTTGAAGTACCTACTAAACATTTCAGTCATGTTGGTTTTTTAATAGCACATAACGTCAAAGATCTAGTGTATGACCTAATTTTAAATATCATGAAAAACTATTGATATAACACTATACTAATTGTATCAATGCATTATTTATAAGTTGGTCTTATTTTAAATTTACAATTTCATATTGGTTATTTTTAACAAAATATGTTTTTTACTTAGCTTGTATCAGATATAACTACAGCTACATTTTATTTATTGGCATTTTTGGAAGCAATATTTCTAAAATCACTTGTTAGATCTATAGAAGATAATTGCCGTTATACATCATACATTTTATAATAATCAATATTTTTATTTAATATTATTAGACAGTGTCAATAGATTAGGTATTTGAAATGTAGCAGTAAAATACATGAAAGTGATAGGATATTGTACAAGAAGGTGGTGTATTATCATATATACTGAAAATATAAATACAATAGTACTATAATGTAATGTACAAGACATAATTCTTTCGACAGTAACTTTATTATTTTGAAGAGCAGCTCTTGCGATGCAATGGAATTTATCTGTCAAACTTACTTTTCTTTATATTAAATTAATTTATTTAAAAAATTATGGCCAATATTGGAAAAGTGCCTTTTAGAAATTACAAACATTTTTTGTTACTAAAATTGATAACATTATACAATATATTGATAACGTTATTTTATAGGTATTTATAATAATAGCTATTGATTTATTGATTCTTATTTAATTTATAAAAAGATCCAAGACTGTAATACCATTCTAGTTGTCATATACGGATGGCTCTTCATATAAAAATTGGACTATAATGAGTAATAATCAAATAGTCAAAGCTGTTATTTATGTGAGGATTACTCCATCTTGATATAATTTTCTGAAAAATGACACCTGAGCATGGGAATCGAACCCGGGACCTTTGACTTAGTCCACCAATGCTTTTACCATTGAGCTATCCAGGAATTATCCCGAAACAGGGTCATTCTTCATTCATATTTTAAGGACAATAGCTGGATAGAAAAGTGGTAATAGCATTTGTGTATTAAGCCAAAGGTCCCGGGTTCTATTCCCGTGTCCAGGTGTCATTTTTCAATTCTCAAGTTGAACCTGAGAGAGTATCCGGTGAATAGTGAAGAGTTGGAGGACTAGAGATAGAACGGAACTACGACTGATAGCTTGTTTAAGTATATTTACATGGCGTGTGAATCACAACACTAGAGTGAAACACTCTCCATACAAGCCAATCCTAAGAGCTCTCTTGAACATGGATTCATAGAATCTTCCTAAAGGTTTTGGCATTCCCGCGAAGTGAGAGATCATTTCAAACGGTGCTACTAGGAGAACGTGAAACTTTGTCTCACGGTGGAAGAAGACCGTCACAGCTGGTGTTCTCTAAGCTTGAAAGTGTCCCGTCCCATGTTCAGCGTGGATTACTAATGATGCCCTGGAGTATTTACGGTACCATGACGTCCAGAACGCTACTACCCACATCGCGTCGACGAGGCTTTTACCACCCCCTTCACCTAAGGCCCTGTCCACACTCAACGAGCTGGAGGAGATACAGTATCATTATTAATATACCCGAAAATATATATGCAATAACTCACTAAATTATTCTAGCCTTATGGGTTGACCACAAATAGAGAGTATATTAGACCAATCTTGATGGGAGAGGCTAACCGTATGCACCATTATTTTTAAATTATATTTTAGTATATCAGCTCAGCCTTGATATCAGCCAGCATGAAAAGAATTTTTTCATAGCATTTAAGTACCCATTAAATTGGGATGGAAGGCGACGCGAGACAAGCCTGTGATATTTTCAGTTTTTTTTTATGGCAAAAGACTTTTTTCCAATCCTGAATAAACATATAATTTAAATTTATTTACGTAATGATGACCTCAAAATCCCTTTGAATATCTGTCAAGGGCGTATTGGAATTTAATGACAACTTTTTTCTTTTTATTTAAATTTTTTGTCATCTAATGCAACTATTCTCATATTGTATATTCAGGAATTGTTGATATTAACATGTGAATAAAATTAACTCTATAGTTGTATTTGAACACTATCTTATTGATTCTAGCAAAAAAAAATGTTTTGCCATAAAGCTGCAAAAACACTGGTCTTTTCTCGCGTCATCTTCCATTCTACCTTAAGGTTGATGACATGTATGCTTCAGGATAATATTATAGGAATGTAATATATAGCATTTCAAAGGTAATGTATCTAGATTTACGTGGGTGTGGAGTTTAAATAAAAAGAGTTTAACAAAGTAAAAATAAAAATACACTCAGTTACCTACTCACGACCAGAATTTGAGCCTACATCTCTCTTACATCGGCAATATTTTTTTATGTGAGAGTAACAAATTGTACCACGCAACCACTGATTTGGGTATGTAGGCTATTAAGACTCTTTGTGCAGTTCAGTGTAAAATATAGATTTTTCTCTAATTGCTAGTTGTTTAAAGTTTTCATTGGTAAATTTGAATTAAATTAATTATGTTGATAAAAATCAAATTACAAAATTATTTGTAATTTAAAATAGTTTGCAAATATCAATCTATTTTAAATAAAATCATGAAAGGCTATTTTCATAATTAAAATTTTCAAAAATCCGTTTTAAGCTAAATACCAGGCCTATTAAATGAATTTTTGTAGAAAACATAGTATAATCGCTCTTTGAATCAAATCGTTAAAGCAATTATTATAATATTATAATTTAAAAAAATATGTTGTTTTTAATCTACCACTACACAAATTTATCCCCGAAAAAAAAATTACGTGGTCTTATTTTTCATGTCATTTCCTCCCAAAATGTACATTTAAAGAAAATATTTCTAATAATTTTTGAAACAAATATAATATTTAAAAAATTGCTAATTAATAACTATACTTAAAAAGATTTTTTCTCCCGGTTAAATAACACTGTGTCTTTTGTCATGTTAAATAAATTTTAGATATGGATTTTAAAAAATCCTCTAGATTTATTTAAAAAAATTATTGTAATTCAAAATATACACTTGCCAGTTAGCTTCCCTTAATTTCAGGGCTACGGTCTAAATAAAAAAATCTATTGAGTTATATCCTTACTAAGTATACATATCAAGTTTCAACAAAATCCCTTTAACCATTTTGGATCCATGTTCAGGGACATTGAGACAGAAAGAATAGTAAAGCTAACATTTTGGTCTTCATGTTCACATGAAACGTAGGGGATCATCATAATCTCTAGTTTGGTTTTATTCATGATTGCAATAATTTCTCTTTATTTGCAAAATAAAAATACGACTGGCGTATACCAATGTTAAAATATTATATTTGACATCAAATAAAAAGTAAATGAGTCCATTAATAAAAAAAAACTCTTTTTTTTGTTACTTTCTACAGTAATTTTTGTATTATATTTTATAAAAACTAAAATGCTAAATTAAAGATTTGTTGTATAGTAAATAAAAGTAGCATTAAATGACTTTTCAATAAATAAAATTATTCAATATTTCATTTAAATGACAAAACCCTAAAAGCACAAATCTATTAATTGCTTTTGATGGCATTATATATTTTCAGTTGCAAACTAGGGAATCAGCTCAATGTTATTGTATCTCTTCCCTATACTTGTTTTTTCACATTCCACCCTTCATTTACCTTCCCTCAGAAACACAGACACAAATACATATGCTCCCAGACTTGAAATGCATGCATATTGATGAACTAGTAATCTGCTTACTATTCAGAAACCCTATCCAGCAGGTTATGAAAGCGCTTTGATACGCCAAATAATTCGAACAATATTAGCAGTACAATATCTATATTCTCAAAACTAGAGCTCCAAAATTGTGATTTTTTTTAAGTTAACCGGAATGAAGACGATAAATAGATAATTTTCATTTCTGGCATAATATATTCTTTTTATAGCCGTAATTCGACCTTCAAAGAGTTCAAATTACAAATACACAAGACATATATCTTTTGTGTGGCAGGCTACGAAATGTTGTTCGTTAAGGTCGTATCTCTGTACACTTGAGACTAGTTTTGTAATCAGGCATAAGGCATTATGAGTAAAGCATAGTTCACGGTCATAGCTCATGATAAAAATACGAGTCATCAATTAAAAAAAGTGACTTAAGTATACAGATATCTCCTTTATCCTTTATTTCCAGAAACTTGCATTGGTGGGCCCGTTGAATTTACACTAGATGCATTTGGTACTCATATGATGGGCTATTTTGGGTTAAAATTTTGAGTTTTATCTTAAATATTTTTTAATTTTTTTTTTCATGCAAATAAGGGTATATTATTTTTCCTCTTAAAATATTAAAAAGTCCCCAACAATTGAAGTAAATAATAATTAAAGGTTTTCATTATATTATATTCTTTTCCATTGATAATAAAAAATAAACACTACATCAAAAAACATAGAAAATTGATGCCACGTCCTGAAATCTCTCAGACTGAGCTGATCTGTTCATTACGTTGATTCACAGTCTATTTGTTCACAGGAATACTGAACAGATGAATTGTACACATACATATGATTGTATTGTATTCTTTGATTATTGATTTTGGTATCAATTGTTGTGTGAAAGTAAAAAACTTGTTTACATTAGATACATCACATCCATCAATTAATCTAGAAAACAATGAACCAATTGAAATGACACTGGAGGTAAAAGTAGTATAAAGTTCATTACTAAAATAACTGATAAAACGTTATTTAAATGGCAAAAAAATAATATAATATTACAGATATAGCTTTATCAGATTTAATTGAATTCAGTTGAAAAACTTTTAGTTTAATATTTTATTGTTAGCACTATTTTTTAATTAATTATTTCTGTTTGGAGATCCAGTTTAATATGTTTATATTTATTTATTACTAGGGGAAACGTGATCAAAGTAGTTAAGCTCTCAATAGAACGGATATCCAGTGATGAGGGAATCCACTTTCGAATCTAGGCTAGGAACAATAGAGATAGGTAAACAAATAATGAGATTTATTACTCTTGTTTTAGCATTTTCTCTCTACAATAATTTTGATTAATTTAATCCAAATTATTTTTTAAATCCCCGGACTCTAGATAAAGTGATTGATATTTTCTGCTAAAAATTAAATAACTAAAAAATTATGATAAAAAGTTTTGGAGAGCATAATTAATCAGTATTCAAATGCTAAAATATCTTCATTCCGCAGAATCAAGCCCCTTTATAACGTAGTCTAACCATGTTACTCTAGTAACGCTCCTCTGAAGTTAATTCTTTTTTGTAATTTTTCGAGTAATTAACATGAGTGGACTCACGTCGGATGACTTCTGGAATAAACATCAAGCTAATATAAGTCTTGATTTTAAATTTTAAAATATAACATCTAGTCACGGGAATCAAACCCTGGACCTTTGGCTTAGCGCACCAATGCTCTACCAGTTAGCTATGAAGGCAACTTTACTTTGTTCGGCTAATGTGAGCTATCATTGATACACAGACTAATGTAACTAAGGGGCTCGACTTTTTGATTCCGTTTGTAGACTGAAATTTGTGCGTGAATGCGTGCGTGATATATTAAATTTATGGTAATATATATTATAAATATTCTATAATAATTATTATCATTGTATTATATAAGATGATTGTTGGAAAGGAGGGTGAGTGTGGCTCACAGAATGGGAAGGGAATCCATTAGCAGTACAACTTTGTTGATAGATTAGGTTAGTATAAGAAATATTTCAGTCATTGTCAGCAGTGAGGACCAGGTAGCCCCTCTCCCCCTTCCCTTAAACAAGGTGATCACCCAAAGTGGCCAAGGCAATTACAACATCATGGACCAAGCAAAGGATTTGATTGGTGTATAATTGATAGTCTAAGTTGGAGTAGCAAAGCTTCTAGAATGTTATTCTGAAATCTGATTATCATGTTTGTAGCGGGAAAGCTCTGTCCCAGTTTTCAAGTGGTGGGGCAATAGGTGACCTAGTTCACCACAATGTAATTAGGGTATCTTGTAATAAATACTCTCAATCAAGTGAGTTATTGATACATTACTCCACTTTGGTTAATCAACCCTTATAAGAGTCATAATTTAATATATTTATTTATTAAAAAGTTAACGTTAATTACGGCTAAGCAGAGAAATCTTGAAAGTAACAAGCAAATAGCATGAGCGTAAACAAATTCTGCTGCAATTAATATAGTATTGCTTGCTTGCGACGGAGAATATGGGGTCTAAATTATTTTTTAATGTGATAAGAGTGATTTTTGTTCAAAGTTTTGCCAAACTTACTGCTCTCAAATAAGTGTAAATTCTCTATAAATTATAGTTATACTCTCATACCGAAGACAGATATTAAATCGTTGTTGGGAAAAAAAACTGTGTGAACTACTGTACACTAATCTAGAGCAAGGCTGTCAAACCGGACACGTGTGCCCAATTAATAATTTCTTTGCACGTGGTTTTCACTCCTATCAAAACATTTTTCAGACTAAATTATATTAATAAAACCGTAAATACATTAATTTATTTTATTGTAAACTGATATACGAGAGACATTAATTTTGTCTCTTATTAAAATAACTTGTCGTTTCTTAAAATCTCTAATAAATTCATTAAAACATATTTCATAAGAATCATCTAGATAGGTTACTTTAAACTGTTCAGTTATAGCTTGGTTTTTTTTAAATAAATAGCCGGATTAACGATTTATAATTCTAAAACCAACTTATTTTCATTAACTTTTTGACATTTTCATTAGTTTTATATGCAGTTTAAACATTCTCATTAAATATGCAAGACTTTAGTAAAAAATTCCTAATTTTACTAACATTATTTTTTTAATAATAATGAAAACCTTATGGAATATTTAAATTGATAATTATAGTTTACTAAACGGGTGCTCATAATCCAGAAATCCTGAAAATTTTATGAAATAAAATATTATTAAGTTTGTTTTAAGAAAGCACAAACTTTAGCTTTGAATAAGATTCATATACAATATCCATGGTAACCATTAAATACTCTTCGAGTTTTCGGCTAAAGAACACGTTACATTAAGAATTGTTTCTTCAACGTTTTATTCATCCATATATTGTTTTTCAAAGTCAAACTTATTAGGCCCACCTTAGAACTGTTGTAATCTTGTTTATTTTAAGTAGAAAAAAATAAATGTTATATTAAAAGTCTAAAAGGGGAAAGGATAAACACATCAAAGAGGAACGGAAAATGCATGCGTTATATATTTAAAGTACATTTTCTGAACCAGTTAATTATGTCAGAACACCAACTACTTACTTAACTATGCCCCAAAACTCAAACCTCTTCTAATTTTTTCATCACTCTAAACAGGGAAACCCCCCAATTTCACCAATGACAAATTTTTAGTACATGTCATGAAACAAACGTGTAGTCTATAGCTTTAAAGATAGATGCTCTACGACTGATATATGGTCAGACCAAAGTCAGACTGATGATAAAGTATATATCAAAGTAATAAAGTGTGAGAGTCGGTACTTAATATTTTGTTTAATTTTGTGTATTCAACTTTAAACCGTGAAAAAATCACACCAACGTGACTTAAGATCTAGTTTGACTTAGGAAATTTCCGTAGAAGTAGGATTGCTTCTTCAAAATAAATCATCTACTCTATATTACTTTAATATCCTTAGGAGGAACTGTCTTGTGCACGATATAATAGAAGGAAAGCTTGAGGATAAGAGGAGCTTAGGAAGGAGTATTCAAATATTAGACGACTTGAAAGATAGAAGACAATTCTGGAAGCTTGAGGAAGAGAAGGAATAGTTCAGGGTGCATTGTTGGTATATGTTAACTAACTAAAGGAATGGCACTGCCGTAATACAGAACTAATAATAATAATAAATATTGGAACAAAACCATCATCATTCACTGCTATAACATTTACCAGAACTTAAAGCAAACTGGGTTATAGGGTTATTAATACCTTTAACAATATTTACAGAGAGCTCAGAACCCCTTTATACCCCACCCGCTATTGTATCAGATCAATATTACCTAGCTTGGACTTTAATCAAAGCATCGCAAAAGAATTTAGTTGGAGTATGTGGGTTAAATATCATGAAATCATGTAGTAGAAACCTAAAAGCTCATTTAGTCTTGTTTGCTGGTAACCGGGAAGTCAGGGTTCAAATTTAAGAAGCGGTGAGGGTGATTTTTCATCAATTATTTTCGTCCCTTTCCCGTCAAGCAAATTGTTGTATATTTCCTTCAAACTCTACTTTAATCATCCCTACATAGTAGCGTGGTTAATATAATATGTGCCTGTAAAACAAACAGGTAGTAAGATGCTACTAAAAATAATATGACGACCAAATGAGGCCTTAATCAGATTTCTATATATTTGTAGTCAATTTTACTAATCCCTTAATAGCATTAAAACCCACCTTGGTGGCGTAGTTGGTTAACGCACTAGTCGTGTTGAGCTCGACTGCTGAGGACAGGGAGATCGAGGTTCTAATCTCGGTTGGGTGAACTGGGGGTATTTTTTCCTAAATGGTTTTCCACTCTCCCTCCACGCAAATGAGTGTTCACTTCCTCTAATTAACCCTTACCATTTCCTATTCCATTAGCGTAATTATTACTTAAAGTGTATAACTCGAACGGGTAGTAAGACGCGGTGCTAAATATTATAAAAATAGCATTAGACGGGCAAATGGTGTGATAATGTATTGATTTGTTATATAAATTAATTTTTAGTTTGTTTGAAGTCCTTTATCTCTCGGACAAAGTTGTAACCCGCTTCGGTGGTTGCATGGTTTAATGTGGTACTCTCGCAGTAGAAGATACTGTCGATGACGGGACGGTCAAGGTTCAAATCTCAGTAGGGTGTACTGGGAGTGGGTTTTAACAAATGGGTTTACACTATCCCTCAACGCAAATGCCGGTACACTCCCTATAAATATAACATTCCTAATCTCTAAAACCATTGTCGTAAAAGCGTATAACCAAAATGTGTTATAAAATGTGGTGCTAAAAAGATGTGTAGGCCTAGCTTAGTTTTTTGTATGATGGAGATTATGGAGTATAAAGTCTGGATATGTGTAGTCAAGTGGTCCTTCATAAATTGTTTCTCACTATTCCTACACGTAAATTTGTTTACATTTTCTCTATATTCAGCTTTCCTCATCCCCAGCCAATTAGTGTATAGGTATGTAGGCAATTAGTGAAATCCAGGCGTTCTATAAAATGCTTAGGCTTTATATATAATACCAGAGTAGGTTTGGAAAAGTATGAAATAAACGAGCTTTAATGTTGTATTTCATACTTATTATCAAGTCCTTTGTCTTTTTGACGTCCCGGAATATGTTTTCAATTATTTATCCAGTTATATGTAAGTCTGGCACCGTTTTCTTGCAGGTTCAACTAATTACCAAGATTTAAGTGGGTCAGGTTAGGTTATTTTAGAATAGCCTAGTAAGGTTAGGATAGGTTAGGTTATCTAAGGTTCTCGGTAATATATCATGACTAGTAATACTATACATTTCCTATATTAACAGCAACGTGTGTAAACCTGGCATTCTATAAAATGCTTAGGCTTTCCTATAAAATTTCTAAATGGTTTTAGATTTTAAAAAATCATATTATTTTAAGAGTATTCTGGAAATAAGATCCACGCTCGTATTTTAAATTTCCTAGAAATTAAAGCAGTCTCAGGTTCTCATACTTCTGAGAATATTATATCCTGTTGACGAGCGATCATCGTGTGACCGACTGATGGACCTTACTTGCTTGATTATAATACTGGGATCAGTAAGTTCAAATAACAAACAGCAGATCCTTGTTAGTTAATTGGCTGTCTTGATAACAAGGCTGGAGCTTCACCTCAGTTGAACGGAAGCCATATTTTAAGATATATAGAGCTAGAGTGTCGGCTAAACACGATCAAGAGGATACTGGATGGATAAATTAATAATGCTCTAGAAGCTCCGCTGTGAAGGATCAAACTTGGTCCTTCAGGCAGTTTGTGAGGCCCTTCAGTATCGTTACCGTTCCAGATTCACAGAATAGCTTGTACACGCAACCTCTTGTGCAGTAGATATTTATGTTAGCCTCAATAAATATAGTCTAATATTATAGATCTGTTTCTACTTCTCCCTTGTTTGACTCCCATGACCCCCCTTATTCTCCGGAATTCAAACCCCTCGCCCCTTGAGATACATCCAGAATATATAACGCCCCACGGTGCCATGAAAGTAGAGTAATTAGGGGAACTATCGCGCACCCTACAAGGGGAAGTTAGAAGCGTTGATTTATTTACATGTATATTTCTATAAAAGATAATGTTTAAACCACATACATTTTCGTGGTCTAAATTAGCCAAAATATTATTACATTCGTTTTGCGGTTTGCAAATATTATTGGAAATCTTTCCAATGTGACGGGCTATAATTATAATTCTGTTTAATTAAGGTTGCGGCCGCTAAATAATGTCGCAATTCCAAAACAGGACATTTCAATGTTTTGTGTTATATGGGTTTATGTCAAGCAATTAAATACCTGGTACTGATAGTTATGCTTTATTTAATTATTTATATTAGTATGCGCTACTTCTAGTTTTCCACGGTAATAAAAGTATTTAACGCCTGCATTAGTTAATTTCATCATTTAATCATGGGAATAACGTGGCAGCCATACCCCATTTACTTAATGTATCAGCAAAGAAAGAGAACCAACTTATTTCAAGTGAGATTGAGATCTATTTTTAACTTGACATATGGAGAGCGCAAATCAAGTCCGCTTTGTTTACAGTTTGGCTAGTAATAAGTTGGTTATGGATACATTTATTAAAATGATGCTTCAATAAATACGTTTAGTTTAAAGTTCTACATTTAGTAATAACAAAATTTCTTGAATATTTGTCACAGAATCATGGACATTGTACAGGATTTTATCTTCTAATTTAAAAAGTTTCTGTTTGAATTCTACTATGCCAATGATAAATATTTAAAATAAATGGTATTGTTCACCGCAAATATTTTCTATCTTTTTCTTTCAAAATATAGTTATTTATATTAGATATGTGAATAAATATAATATACATTGTTATAGAAACAGTTTTTTTAAAAGATCATCGGCCCTCATTAAATAGCTTACATGAGATAATAAACACAGTTAAAGAAACTACTATTTGTTATGTGAATTTTAAACAGTCCGTTTAGAAAATCTTTAATATTTTTAAAATACTTAAAACTCAGAATTCTTTATTTTAGATCACCTTATTTCAAATAAAAGTTGTTTATTTTAAAGATTACAGCCACTTAACAATGATAAGTTATTTCATAGATAAAGAGTTGCGGAGGTATGACCAAAATAGGAGAGTTACTCTATCGTAAATTGCCCTCAAAATAATTTTCCTTGGAAAATGAAATTCACCACTTTGTTTGTAATATTAAATGGTGCCTAGATACGAATTTTAATAAAATCTTTCTTATCTTTTTTCGCTCAAATAGATTTTTATCTCTTAGCCCATATTTAAATTTTTAAGTTTGATTGATAATTGCAAAAATCCCTCTACGAAACCTTATTAACAACTTCGATACAAAATTTTAGCATGATTGGTAGAATGGTTTCAAATCTAGTACCAGTAACAGACTGACAGACATTGCAAATAACAGTTTATCGAGTTCAGGGGGTCATAAAATTTCACCATAAGTCTAAATATCAAGTTAGATTTGAATTATTTAATTTATTATTTGTTTTCCGTTAATATAGTATAATTATTTTTTCCGCTTTAGTGGCGTAGTTGTCTAACGCGCTAGTATCGTGTTGAGCCACGTTGCCAAGTACTGGGAGCTCAAGGTTCAAATCTCAGTCGGGTTAACTGTTTTCCACTCTTCCTCAACGGAAATGCGGTTTCACATCCTCTAAATTCAACCTTCGCAATTCCTAGTCCATTAGTTTATTTAGTACTTAAGCGTAAAACCCGAACGGTTAGTAAGACCTGGTGATTAAAACATATATATTATTTTGTTTAGACTACTGATAATAGGGAGATTGGGGTTCAACTTCTAGTCGGGTGTATTGGGGGTAGCTCTTTCCAAAATGGTTATCCACCCTCTCTACAAAAAATGCGGGTACACTTCCTCTAAATTCAACCTTCCTAATCCTTATCTAATTAGCGTAAATTTGCATATAACATGAACAGATCGTAAGATTCAGTTCCAAAACTTATATAATATATTAACAAATTAATTCAACGTTCCTCTCTATAGGTTAGAAGAAATATGCAATCACTTTTTTCAATAACTTTATTAAAGGTGAGATAGACGAGCGAGATCTTGTAGTCTCTGAAAATAAGTTGAAACCCTCGACGACCTAGTTACCCTGCTGGTACTAAAATGAGACGTGCACTTTAACTTAACGTTCTTCAAAACGACGTGCCATAAAACAAAATTTTACCACCGTGGCAGTTCAAACACTTTGCTGCCTTCCACCGTACCTAAGACTCACTCCTTCAGGCATAAATTCTCACGTGGAATTCACTTTCTGGTTGTACCACAAACTCTAGGCCTAAAGATGGATAAGACTGCTATAGACACTGAGTAAACTGGTTCAAGAAACTTTATATATATATATATAAATATATATAATATAGCTTATTAATATTTATATATATATATATATATATAATATAATTCAATTATGGATCTACCGTCAACTCAACACGTTGAAATATTCAGAAAAATCGACGGAAAAAATATGGTATAGTCCAGTTTTCAAGGGAAAATATAAAAAGGTTACTACATCTATTTTCACGTTTTCCAAAGTTTTATCGATATAAAAACTAGTCTCTGTACCTAATAAATAGATTTTCTAGACAACCCTTTTGCTAGTTTAAAATAAATCACATGGCTTGTAGT
Source organism: Timema douglasi (assembly GCA_901482245.1). Lineage (NCBI taxonomy): Eukaryota > Metazoa > Arthropoda > Insecta > Phasmatodea > Timematidae > Timema > Timema douglasi. Next base: position 27,501 of record CABEEJ010002685.1, read on the forward strand.
GGAGCACAGTGAGAGTTCGAATGCTTTGTGATTTTTTTGAAAATATAAAGCTCAATATCAGCTTTAGTGCTTTGTCGTTGTAGCGTCCACACATTCACAAGATTAACGTAAATTTAAAGGATATATAATAGTTATATACTGTAATATTTACTGTATAACATTAATGAGCTTATGTATTCATAATATGAATGCTCCTTAAGCATTAAAACTTAATAACTCCAAGCAATTAAGAAAAACACATTCACAATCTTTATAAATCTATTTTGTCTCATTTTACCGGAAAAAGCACGATACTTAAATCTTCCCGCCTCTGTCAAAATAGGGCAACATTTTCCACGTCGTTAGCATGTTTATTTCTAAACAGTAGACACAAAACTATTCGTTTTCTAATCTGATTGCTATAAACCTCTGCGGTATCTTAATTGCACAAGAAATTAATCTACGTTATCGACCTCACAGATGTCAACTGGAAGGTGTTGAATGCGAGGTAATTAATCTTCTGGAAGCTTGACACAGGACGGGAAAACCTCATATTTATACATACCCCTTCTTCCTCCTTGACAGGAAATGGTTCTTATACTGGTCTCAAACCCTCCTATCCCCCATAACCACTACCAAATATTAGATTGAATCCATTTCCTTTCAATCTGTTGTATTATATAGTCGTCATTAAAACTTTCTGGACAGTTATTATGCGGAAGGCATTTTGACAAACTCTCATTATGTTGAATAGATTGTTCTATTTTGGTAGTAGTTTTACATTTAAGTCATTTATATCTTACATTGTTTATTGTGACTGTAGTTGCAATCATGCCAAAATGTGTTCTATTAAAACATAAGCCTTAGTTAAATACAATTAAAGGGCAGTATTTATTTAAAGGCGTAAGGAGGATTAATAAAAAGTCACCCGCTTTGGTGTTCGAGTGGTTTAAGTTGTCACACTCGCAACTTTAGATGACGGGGAGATTGGAGTTCGGATCTCGGTCGGGTGTACTGAGAGGGGTTCTTCTTTAACGGTTTTCCAACATCCCTCCTCGCAAATGTAGATACACTTCTTCAAAGTCCCACTGTTCTTATACCTTAGACATTAGTGTAGTTAGTATAAACCAGAACATTGAGTAAGACTCATTCCCTCATTAAATAAAATTCTGGAAAACTAGATCTTTTTTACAAATATGTTATATAATTGTCAAATAAGTTTAATACATTTAAATATAATAAGCTCTTCTTTTAAATATGAATCTACATGGTCCTTAGAAGGAACTGTCTTTTGTATGACGTCATAGAAAGAAAAGTTAAGGGGAAAAGGAGATTAGGAAGAAGGAGGATTCAAATATGGAAGGACTTAAAGAAAATATTAAAATTCTGGGAGATTAAGGGGGAGGCAGAGGACAGGAATTATATTGGCGGTCTAATTTCACAGACAATGGAAAAATACCTGTTTTAAGACTAAACAAATAATAATAATAATAATAATGATAATAATATACTAAATAATTTTTTTACCAACTACATTTACTCGACTCAACTCCTAATACTTCCTTTTATCAATAACTGATAAGATTAATCTTTAATTCATACTCATCTTCTCTCTATCTCTTTACTCCTTCTTTATATACGTTTCTCGTTTAGTCCCTTTTTAAATTACTTTCCTCAATCTAACCTCTTTTTTGTATATGATTATTTTTCAAGTTTCACCGCTTCATTTTTAAATGCCTGTTTACTCTTTCTTTACATTATTACCAATCCCTCTCTATTATTTCCTTATCCTATTTATACTTTTTAACTCTGTTACCCTGACTTCTATTTATTTATGTGTTTTTTTATTTTCCTATGATTTTGCCTCTCTATCTCTACGCTTTTTTCTATGAATTTCTCTCTCTCTCTCTCTTTGTATGACCGTCTCTCCTTTTCTTTCTATGCCTCTCTCTATGGATCTTTCTCTATGCCACTCTATCTGAACCTTTATCTCTTTAAGCTGCTTTCTTACTCTATGCCTCTAGCTTTCTTACTCCACATCTCCTTCTAGGCCCCTCTCATTCACACTATATATGCCTGTCTCTGAACCCCTATCTTTCTTTCTATTTATGCCTCTATATATTTATTATCCCTCAGTAACAATGCCTATATATATTTATGACTTTCTCTATGTATACCTCTCTTTCTATTCATGCATCTTTCTCAAAGTCGCACTCTTTCTTTGTATACTCTTTATACCTTTATATTAACTAATTATCCCAATCGCCTTATTTATAATGCTTATTCTTCATTGCTCCTTTCCTCAATATTTCGATCTTTTATCTCTCTCTTTATATATATAGTGTTGACGTGACCATATGTCAATCATATACTACATTGACTCTTTTAGAGAACACTGAGTAAGGAGCAACCATTAATAAAGTAAACACCCAACATTGAAAGAAAGTAATACCAAACCTGAAAGTTGTATCTCGAGTTCAACGTGAGTAAAACATGTGTTCCGAGTACCCTAACTGCACCGTGGCCGCGCATGGAAATAGAGCCGCTCGGGATGGGTTCAGTAGAGGATGTAGGCAGAAGCGGGAGAGTAGAGCTGTCCTTCCGGGAGATTAGAAACGAAACAAAGGTCGCGCCATGTCGCACACATGTTTGTTATAACTTGTAAAGTTAGGAGAGTGGTTGCGGTTGCTGTATTGGGAGTGTTACGTTTAGCGGGATCACACAATACAAACAAAGGTATTTGAAAGTAAAAAGAATAATTCAAGAATTACTTTCATGTATTCATGTGCTAAGCTTTGTGTTATATGGCTGTTCCTTTGAAATTCAGTATGATGTTTGACAAATATAAAAGTGTGTTGGCGAAATTTTCAGGGCTTCCCCTATATGCTTGATACCAAATATCTTATTTATTTTTTAGGTTTTACAGAGGAAGCTACCATTTTTCTTTCAGAGAGAGAATTATAGAGATACTTTTTATTTGAGGGTATTTAAAATACATTTTCTAAACTTAATTACTGATTACATCAGCACATGCTGTCTGACTATAAATAAATTTACTTTAACTTCTCGTAAAAATTATGTTTAGTAATAAAATTATTTCACCTTGATGTGGAAATGTAAGCGTTCATTACCCAAACCAATGTTTCAAGGAGAAAAAAAGGGAAAGTGCGAAGATGTGTTATAATCAAAATGATTATTTCTTCAGTTTTCGTTTTCTTCTATGAAAATACTTACATGTTAAATGTCTTAGATTAAAATTTTCAACTTATTTTTGTGAAACACCTGGTATTTTCTCTGATTTTTCAAGACACAAACAATTAAATGTGTTTTCTCCAGATTTGCAGGTGCGTGGTAGCTCGGTTCGTGGTATAATAGTCAAAGCCCCTAGCTGATACCAGGGGATTTTTTTTGAAAGGCTAGTAATTTTCACAATCACTAGGGTTTAGTTAATCAGGCTTAATATATTGATTGGCTTTACCCCTTCATATTCAATACCATCAACCCCTCATCTCATCGGTACATGTAAAGAGCTTCCTCGAAAAGTATGTACGATTAGAATATACGGGCGTCCCCTAGGAAACTAATCTTTACACAAACTGAGCTACAAATATTGATGTAGACCAGACCGGCCATTGTTATTCAGGTGTGTGGCAAGCCCACTTGTTGTCAATTATGAATTTTCTATTGTTACTAAAGCTTTCCGACTATATGAACTGTTCAAAGAGATAGCAAATTACAGTCTAGCTCTCTTACTATATTTTTGTTATTGTATTTAGTGCATTTATGCTATTTCAAGCAATACCCAACTGCATTAATATAAGTACACAAGTATGTTAAAATAAATATTTAAGGAAATAAATCCATATTCCCTTGAAAAGAGTATTGTAAAAATTAGTCTAATTTTTATTTTGTGATTTTTATTTACATTCTCTACGCTAATACAGGTGTATCTTTTCTCAAACTGTTTTTCCAATGACTCAATTTGAGCTTAAATCATTTTATTGAAGCATAACATTTCTCACTCCTCCTGAACGCCTTAATTCTAGACTAAATTTATAGTATGACAAAAAATTTTAAACAAGTAGGAGGTCTCATCAGAATCATCATGAATCTGAGCAGGTTCTCCTAAATTTGTGACTAAGCACTTTAATCATATGACAACAGTTGTGGGACAACTTAGATGGTAGATACTACTTGCAACATTATTCAAGCTAACAAAGGCATCAGGTACGTCTAGTCTGGTTTACTTACGAGTACGTTAGTCTACGAATTCTAGTCCAGATGGTTTCTTCTAAATAATTCCTCAGTCTCCACTATCCCTATAACTAAATGCCAGTACATTTCCTATAAGATTATACCTTCCTAACCGCTTCGGTAGCCACCTAGTCTAAGAAAGTGGTCGGCAACCTACATTCTGCAGGACGGATCCAGCCGCCCGGATTTTATCTGACTCACAAAGTAGTTAGCAAATAAATATTTGTGCTCATAAACACATACCAATAACTAATTTAATTAATACATGAGAAATTTAAAACTGAAATTATTTGCATGATTTTTTCTTGACCAGCTCATAACATTTTTTTTAAACCCATACGTCCAACGATATAAAAAAAGATTACCTACTTTGGCATATGGCGTTACTCTTGCAATAGACTGGACTTCCAATTACCTTGATAGCGGAATTATAATCCTGGTCAGGTATACCAAGGATTGTTTTTCTAAATGTTTTTACACTCTCCCTCCACTCATACAAGGGTAAACTTCTTGTAGGTTCAACCTTCCTTATTAATAACACATTAGTATAATTATTTAATATGCATATATCCCTGCATGGGTGGTAAATACGCTGTGTTAAAAATAGTATATAGTGTAAAGGCGTCGCTAACGTCTGTATGGTAATGTAAGGGTGTGGAAGGCTTTATTATGGGCATGATGTGAGGGCCTGACTTCTAATCACGATGTATAAAGAACCTGTTTCCGATAAACCAAATTGTCAAGGTCGGCCATTCTTATTGCACTATCTGACACCAATATGTAATGGGTGATAACCGGGTAGACAAGCTATCACACATTATCCTCTCATTCTGACACTAATATGTAAAGGTTACAGCTCACTATAGCGCTTCTACACCAAGATATTCGTGACTGCTAGTTATCATTTTTTAAGTGAAGGGTCTAAGCGAGAGACTCAAGAAAACTCAATCAATTATATAATATACTGTTGGTTTATTTCTCAAAGCAGTCTGCTCTCATACTTCGCCGTCGAACTCAACACACCTTCTGTCAAATGATCGTTCACTCATCTCCGATCACCATTATCTTACAGTTTCATCACACCTTCTGTCTAATACTTCGTTCACTCATCCCCACTCACCATTATCTTACAGCTTCATCACACCTTCTGTCGAATGCTTTGTTCACTCATCCCCACTCACCATTATCTTACAGCTTCATCACACCTTCTGTCGAATTCTTCGTTCACTCATCCCCACTCACCATTATCTTACAGCTTCATCACACCTTCTGTCAAATGCTAGTTCACTCATCCCCACTCACCATTATATTACAGCTTCATCACACCTTGTCAAATGCTCGTTCACTCATCTCCGCTCACCATTATCTTACAGTTTCATCACACCTTCTGTCGAATGCTTCGTTCACTCATCACCACTCACCATTATCTTACAGCTTCATCACACCTTCTGTCGAATGCTTCGTTCACTCATCCCCGCTCACCATTATCTTACAGCTTCATCACACCTTCTGTCGAATGCTTCATTCACTCATCCCCACTCACCATTATCTTACAGCTTCATCACACCTTCTGTCAAATGCTCGTTGACTCATCCCCACTCACCATTATCTTACAGCTTCATCACACCTTGTCAAATGCTCGTTCACTCATCCCCGCTCACCATTATCTTACAGCTTCATCACACCTTGTCAAATGCTCGTTCACTCATCTCTGCTCACCATTATCTTACAGCTTCATCACACCTTCTGTCAAATGCTCGTTCACTCATCCCCGCTCACCATTATCTTACAGCTTCATCACACCTTATGTCAAATGATCGTTCACTCATCCCCGCTCACCATTATCTTACAGCTTCATCACACCTTCTTTCAAATGCTCATTCACTCATCCCCGCTCACCATTATCTTACAGCTTCATCACACCTTATGTCAAATGCTCGTTCACTCATCCCCGCTCACCATTATCCTACAGCTTCATCACACCTTATGTCAAATGATCGTTCACTCATCCCCGCTCACCATTATCTTACAGCTTCATCACACCTTCTGTCAAATGCTCGTTCACTCATCCCCGCTCACCATTATCTTACAGCATTCAACACACCTTCTGTCAAATGCTCGTTCACTCATCCCCGCTCACCATTATCTTACAGCTTCATCACACCTTATCTCGAATACTTCGTTCACTCATCCCCGCTCACCATTATCTTACAGCTTCATCGCTATAGATCTCTAACTTCCCTAGGTAGTAGTGGGATCACAACTTTTGAACCACTGTATTAACTACTGTCTAACCGATGTTTAACCAATGTCTTACCATGTTTTAATCGTGGTTACACTCATGGCGCGTAAGGCACGCCGTTGATAAACGGACTCGTCTTAATGCACACTTACAGTAGAACCAGCAGTAAGAACCAACTTTACGAACCAACTGTCTAGAACCAATTGTACGAACCAACTATCTACACCAACTGTCTACACCAACTGTACGAACCAACTATCTAAAACTAACTGCTAATAGTTCGGCTCTAGGATACACCCTAGTTAAAATCTGCCAACTAGGAGATTCCAATGACGGCATTAAGCACCAATCAGGTGACCTGGTAGTCTAGGGTTAAGGTGTCAGATTTCTGTGCTGAGGGTCCAGGGTTCAATCCTTAATCCCAGTACAGATTTATCTGATTGCCAACCCCTTCCTTCACATCTGACAAAACGTGTATTAATCACAACTTGTGAATGTAGGGAATGCCAGGCCTCCACCGTGGTTCGGATTCCACGTTAAACTGTAGGTTCTTCATTTCATCTCACAATCACCCTACCATTACACATTAGCGCAAGTGCGTATAACCCGAACGGGTAGCAAGACGCGGTGCTAATAATAATAATAATTTAGCTGTAGATAGCATTGATACAATTAAAATGTCACAAAAAATTATGAGTATAAGTTTAGATAATACTTAGATGGGAAAAAAGTGATCTTTATTAATTGTCAGGCTGTGACTCAATGTTGATAAAAACATTTTTCAAGTAAGAAATTGCTAAACTGATTACATAAAAAAAATTATGACACAGTTAAAATGACATGAATCAAACTAACTACATCTATTAATATTTTAATACATTTTTTTTATCTTATCTGCTATCCAAATATTGTTATTTTGTTCTATTTTATGTTTCAAGTAATCAGTAGAATTTATTGTGTTTTATATCATTTTATAATGCTCTAAGCTTTGTATTGCTTGAAGCTTTAGAAATATTTTAAAATGTGTTATTACTAATAACTTTTCATGAAATTTGTATTAGTTCATATCAGCTTAAATTATATGATTTAATAAACTAATTCTATACACTAAAACTTTTTTTTGTTTAATTTATAAATTTAAACTATTCAAGTTTATTATATCTTCATATTTATACTATATTTGTTGTAAAAATCTCTTTAAATAACTCTGTAATAAATTCTAGTTTTATTTCATGTCATTTTAAATGTGTCATTATTTTTCTGTAATCATTTTAACCATCTAAAAAAATTATTTTATCAATATTGATTAACATTATTAATATTATTATTAGCATAGCGTCTTACTACCCGTTCGGGTTATAAGCACTTACGCTAATGTGTAATGGTGGGGGGATTGTGAGATGAAATGGAGGACCTACAGTTTAACGTGGAGTCCGAACCACGGTGGAGGCCTGGCATTCCCCACATTCACAAGATGATCTTGTCAGAGGTGAAGGAAGGGTTTGGTAATCAGATAAATCTATGCCAAGACAGAGGATTGAACCCCGGCCGCCAGCATAGAAGTCTGACACCTTACCCCTAGACAACCAGGTCACCGTAATATTGATTAACAGTTTGTGTGAACTTAATAATTAATAGACATCAGTTTTTTCCAATCCAAGTCCATCAAATATTAAATTAATGGTCCTTGTTTTTTTAAATGTTAAGAAGAATGTTAAGAAGAAATATGTTTGTACATTTTAAAAAGTTCTTCCTAGCTACGCCCTACAATAGCTGTGGTACTATTTTGATAGAAAAAACAGTATCTGAGAGATACCAAATATCTTAAAACTATATACAGTACAAACGTAAAATCATCTACAGTTGTAAATTTTAAATTAGAATATCTGAACTTAAAAAATAACACAAATACAGGAAAGTGATATGAATGTTAACCCCCCAAACTATAATGGTATTTTTATAAGGTATTTCCTAGAATATTTAAACCATAGCATCGCATTGTATGGAACATAAATTTGGGCTCTTAGTTAGATGGAAAATAAATTCTTAGAGAGCTTTGAAATGTGGTGCTGTAGAAGATTTGAGAGGATCGGCTGGAATGACAGTGATTGGTGATAAACGAAGAAGTCCTAAGAAGAGTGGGTGAGAAGAGAACCATTCTTGATGTGATTCTTTGGTAAAAAGCAAACTGGATCGGACACATCCTTAGGAGGAACTTTCTTTTGCATGACGTCCTAGAAGGAAAGTTTAAGGGAAAGAAAGGTTTAGGGAGAAGGAGGATTCTAATATAATATGTATGAAGGGAAGAAGAAAATTCTGAGAACTGAAGGAGGAGGCAGAGGATAGAGCGCATTGGTGGTCAAGTTCACTGACAATATGAATTGGCCTGTCGTAATACAGAACAAGTAATAATAATAATAGATATCCCATGGAAACCATGCAATGGCTCTAATGAAAACTATGCAAATAATGTTTATTTGTGACACTCACTTCAAAGCTTTCTCGTAGTGCGTGGTTGCGAGTTCCAAATTATTCGCATCTCTTTGGAAGTTGGCGTAGTTGTAATGCATCTTTGCGTTGTGCGGCAATGCTTTGAGACCAGCCCTGCAATAATTTTGCCAATGTGAATCGTATGAATCTAAAAATGTATAAATATTATAAAATAAGGAAGAATTTGGGTGAAAGGATATTTATGTAACATTAAAAAGAACACAGAATTAAAACATATGGTTTGTGATGTAATATAATTTTAATTGATTATTACACCATAAAATGCTTTAGGAAACCATTATATTTTATTTTAAAATTAAAAATGCAATTTATTAACATTAAGATTATTTAAAACAGTACTTACAAAGTAATCAAGCCCACTAAACATCATACAACAGGAATTTGAGTATTGTTTTTCTCCCTCTACGCAAATGTGGGTAAGTTTCCTCTAAATTTAACCTTACTCATTCAGAACTCATTAATGGAATTAGTATATATGCGTATGACCTAAGCCTGTAGTAAGACACAGTGCTAAAGAATATACATACAGTATATATAAATGTACTGTATATGTTTTTTTTCACATTGTTCAAATTATTTTTTATCGCAATTTAAGCTCAAAATCGGCATTATTCTATCAGATGTTAGCCTTACTGAGTACTAAAATAACAAAACTTGTCTAAAATTTTAGAATTAAATGTTAGTTTTTTGGCATTCCCTCAAATTACAGTCTCTATTAATAACTGAAATTACCATTGATGTAAGAAATATAGCTTACATAATCAGTATCTCCCTGCAACTCCAGTCTCTGTTCCTGACCAGAGCTCTATTACACAACACTAGGAGCACCACCAGTCCAACACATAGAAGCAGTAATATAACTTACATGATCAGAGTCTCCCTGCAACTCCAGTCTCTGTTCCTGACCACAGTTCTAGTACACAACACTAGGAGCACCACCAGTCGCACACATAGAAGTAGTAATATAACTTACATGATCAGAGTCTCCCTGCAACTCCAGTCTCTGTTCCTGACCACAGTTCTAGTACACAACACTAGGAGCACCACCAGTCGCACACATAGAAGTAGTAATATAACTTACATGATCAGAGTCTCCCTGCAACTCCAGTCTCTGTTCCTGACCACAGTTCTAGTACACAACACTAGGAGCACCACCAGTCGCACACATAGAAGTAGTAATATAACTTACATGATCAGAGTCTCCCTGCAACTCCAGTCTCTGTTCCTGACCACAGTTCTAGTACACAACACTAGGAGCACCACCAGTCGCACACATAGAAGTAGTAATATAACTTACATGATCAGAGTCTCCCTGCAACTCCAGTCTCTGTTCCTGACCACAGTTCTAGTACACAACACTAGGAGCACCACCAGTCGCACACATAGAAGTAGTAATATAACTTACATGATCAGAGTCTCCCTGCAACTCCAGTCTCTGTTCCTGACCACAGTTCTAGTACACAACACTAGGAGCACCACCAGTCGCACACATAGAAGCAGTAATATAACTTACATGATCAGAGTCTCCCTGCAACTCCAGTCTCTGTTCCTGACCACAGTTCTAGTACACAACACTAGGAGCACCACCAGTCGCACACATAGAAGTAGTAATATAACTTACATGATCAGAGTCTCCCTGCAACTCCAGTCTCTGTTCCTGACCACAGTTCTAGTACACAACACTAGCAGCACCACCAGTCCCACACAAAGAAGTAACGACCTCTGACGCAAGAAAGCTGCCCACAGTAGCTGAGCTCCGTATACCACCAGCAACACGAAACCTAAGCTAGCGAACAACAGACAAACTGTTTAGATTAGACACAGCCTCTAGGTTTATGTCAAGTGTAAACACGAATATTGTATGTGGGTGTTTTATTACCTGGGGATGTACAGGACCCTCTCAGCTACCACGAAACCAACAGTAACAGCCAAGTTGGCAGCTGGTAGGAAAGGTAGAACTAGAAGTAGACATCCTAGGACTAGGGGTGAATGTCTCTGTTGCTGGAAAAAGGAGATATTAACCAGCATTTTAATATAATTTAATTCCTCTCTAACAATCTGTCGGTAGTAAAGGTAGAACTAGAAGTAGACATCCTAGGACTAGGGGTGAATGTCTCTGTTGCTGGAAAAAGGAGATATTAACCAGCATTTTAATATAATTTAATTCCTCTCTAACAATCTGTCGGTAGTAAAGGTAGAACTAGAAGTAGACATCCTAGGACCAGGGGTGAATGTCTCTGTTGCTGGAAAAAGGAGATATTAACCAGCATTTTAATATAATTTAATTCCTCTCTAACAATCTGTCGGTAGTAAAGGTAGAACTAGAAGTAGACATCCTAGGACCAGGGGTGAATGTCTCTGTTGCTGGAAAAAGGAGATATTAACCAGCATTTTAATATAATTTAATTCCTCTCTAACAATCTGTCGGTAGTAAAGGTAGAACTAGAAGTAGACATCCTAGGACTCGTGGCGAGTTTCTCTGTTGTTGGAACGAGTAGAAATAAACATTCACAAACAATTAACCTAGTTGATTCGTAGAAAAATATCAATTATATGATATTAGCATGAACCTTTCTACACTTGGTATATACACCTATAACGTCACATTGAGAAAGTTAGGCATATGAATCGTTACTATGAGAGCAACGGCATCCAGTTTAATAATGTACCTACTTATGTATGTTGAGTCCGCTAATATCTCGTTTAGAAATTTATTTTTCTCCGTTAATATTAAATTGGTGTCGGATGAATCGAATACGATAGTAAGACTGTTTAAAAGGCTATTATCTCACTAAGCGGCTAACTTCTAGAAGTTATTAACAAGATTTTCATAAGTTCAATCAAAAAACCCGTACCCGCCTCGGTGGCGTAGTTGGCTAACGCGCTTGTCGTGTTTAGCTCAACCGCTGAGGACGGGGAGATCGAGGTTCGAATCTCGGTCGGGTGAACTGGGGGTGGTTTTTCCTAAATGGTTTTCCACTCTCCCTCCACGCAAATGTGGGTTAACTTCCTCTAATTCAACCTTCGCAATTCCTAATCCATTAGCGTAGTTAGTAATTAAAGCGTATAACCTGAACGAGTAGTAAGACGCGGTGCTAAATATAAATATGTAAAAAAAGCGTGTTTTAGTTATCCGCTTATATTTTATCGCTGAAGAAACAATTTTTTGAAATATAATTAGTTCATTTATTTCAATAGAATGCTAATAATCTTTGGAAAACATTTTATTTCAATAAACATTTTGCAATAAAAATATTTTTCTTATACATACGAAGGCTAAACTATTATAAAGTACTTAGCAAAACTAAGAAAATCATTGTTTGAAAATGTTATCGTTCCTCGTACATAAAATAAAAATAATCTGTAATATATTCATATGACCCCCTTTATTTAAGATATTTGAATAATCATAGTGTCTCATAATATTTAAACATTTATACGTTACGAGAATTTCAACGTATATAAGAACATATTTAAATCTAATTCTAACGTGTTACATGTCACACACTTGTGGTATTTCTTAAACACATATAATGTTGTTATTATTACTGGTATTGTGAAGCTAAATATTTAGATTTTGTACACGAGAAACATATACTTTATTTTAAATGTAGTATTAAAACGCCAAAGCCTTGAACTATTTTTCATATACACATACTTAGTGGGTCGTATACACACATACACACACATATACAAAACGTGCATGGCCCTATCAATCTCTGTCACGATATTAGCAGAACACCTCATAGTAGATTCCATGAAAATGTAGGTCTGTCCTTCTAGGGGCTCACGTCTCGGGTCCTAGTAGCAGAACAAATTAAGTCTAATCCATGATCAAGCTATAACCGTGAGGAATTTTGATCATGACCATTTAATCATCTCATGAAAGAAGTTTACCCCCCATTGAGGTCCAGGGTCAGATCCATTAGATGTGATGCATCGTGTGGGGACTAAGCGGCATTTAGGAGCTATTTAGGCATCTGCGGAATGAAATTATATTATGATGTATCGCGGGAGGTTTATGAGCGTCGTTAATATCGTGTGCATTCTATGAACATGAGTTACGTTCGGACAAGCTATGATCTCATCCATGGAGCTTACCCGCTGGAGAGTGAGGCATATACAATCCCCATTAATGTTGCCGTATTTATTTTAATACGAACATTTTATTAGTATTGTCTTTAAAATCTTTAATGCTGAATAAAAATAATATGAGACTAGAATTATAAAATACATTTTCTAGGATGAGAAGGAACTAAAATCATGTATCAAGAAAAAAATGTGTTCAACCCAACTGGACGTATTTTTTTAGAAATAATGGCGGTAGAATTTATAAAAAATATACTGGCCATTGCATGAAGTGAGTTTGGGAAATGACTTAGGAAAGAAATATTAAATATTCAAGATTAGAACGCTGACATATTATCTACAGTCAAATAAGATCATATGGCTTTTATTGCCTAGAATGCGTGTCCACCAATGCAGTTAGGTTACATAATAATTAATGGTTTAAATAACATCAATAATTGATTTAACATTCTAATACTCTTCAAAAGTGAATCACCAAAATAGGAACAAAAAGGAGTGGGAAAGGGGGGTCAATAAATCCACAACGTAGCAATTTTTTAATAAAAGTTTTCTCAAACTATATAAAGTTAATGGGATTTTCAGATCTGATTCGAAGATATTGTGAGTACAAGAGCTTAACCATCAAATTAAAAGAGAGGTGGGATGCATAACTATTGGTAATTGTGATTTCTCTAGCTTCAGGTAGTGTTCTATTAACGACAATATAGCAGTGATAAAATGAGCGTATATATGAGCGATTGATATACATTAAAAGTGAAGATTTGTGTTAATCAAAATTAGTAGAGCTCAAATAGGGATAATTCAATATAAACAAAAGAGTCCCACCCTATTCCATACATCTCCTAAACATCCTAATCCCCTCTAATCTCAGCCATCACTCAGGGCGAGCAGTTTAATCTTATTTTAGTGACCCTCTCCTTAACATAAATTTGTGGATACGCCCCTGCGTAATTACTGTTTATGATAAATCCCTTTCATGTGACAAAGTAATGAGCATCAACAACTAAGGTTTATTATATATAGTTTACTTTATCATATAAAGAGAAATTATTTTAATAGTGTACATTTTAGACCTCAAAATTATGACAAATCTTTACGTTTTATGTGAATGGAATCCAAAAGTTGGATATTACAATTTTGTCTGTCCCTGGCTTCTGGTACTAGTCCTAAATAGTTTTATGAATTTTTTTAAATTAGATATAATATTTATATTTTATATGCTATAACTTTGGATACTTTATATTTTTGACAAGTTGTTTTTGAAATTTTAAAAGCTATTAAACATTTCTCATACGATTTTATTTAAAATGAATATTTATAGAATGTTTCACTTGATAAATAATTTTTTATGCTTGTTTTTCGGGTAAAAATTTGTCTAAGGGTAGTTTATTGTTGAGTTATTTTAATGGATTAACATTATTTTTAAATGTTCTAGTGATATTTTGTTTAATGTATATGCCTATGTGAGGAGTGTTTGGCATAGATAAAAATTGTTACTTGCTTTTTTTGGGAAAACATTATTTCATGGTAGTTTATCATTAACATATTTATTTTTTAACTAGAGATATCTTTAAAAGCGATTATACAAATTGGTTCAAACTCATTTCTAATCATTTTTTCCCAATATAAATAATGTTAGTTGTTTGTATTTTTTTTAGATAATGATAATTTTATGAATAATTGAAGAATTTGATTTTTTTTTTTAAATAGCCTCTGTGTTTTTATAAAATCTATCCCGATACCATTTTACATTGTTAATAAGAAATATATGTTAAATTTTCTAATATGATTTAATTTAAACACAGTTGAATTATAAACATTTTTTTGAAAATGGACTTTAATATTTGGTTCAAAATGTGTATCTGTAATAAATATGGATAAATTAATATTTTGTAAATATAAATATATTTTAAATCCACCCTTTTAAAAATTTCTAAACAACTTTGTTTAAAATGAACATATCAGACGGTTTTTATTGTAATTATAAGATAGTATGTTTATTTTACGAGGTATACTTGGGTAAGGGTAGCTTAACAGAAAACCTAATTTTGAACATATTTATCAAGCTATATGAAAAAGTTTGTACGATTGTGTCTTACCATTTATTTTATAAGGTGTGCATCACAATGATTTTATTTTAATCATACATTTGAATGATATTATTTTACATTATTAATAATATAATATATTATTTTAAATATATTGATATAAAGGGCCGATAGAAGCACATAACATATTTTTGAAATTAATTAACAATTTATAACAAAGAATAATAATTGATTAACACAAATGTACATACAGGGCTATAATTATGTATGTTAATATTTATATATAGATAGGTATGTTTATGTATGTGTGTATTTAAATAAAGAATTTATATAAGACATCATTTATGAAGACTACACGCCTTAGGAATCTTCCAGTGAGTTCAATAATAATCATGCAGTCGGGACTGTAATTACGTCACAGCACGGTACTTCTTGTCGTTGGAGAGTTCCTTGAATACATTCCTAAATTCACTGTTTCAAGTCAATAATAATGGCAGAATGTGTATCGTACACCTTTCTTTTGACGTAGTCCTATATAAATTGGTACTGAAAGATTGGACGAGCGTGCAAACCAGTGGATGTTCTTGTACAGAGAGATTGTCATAACCTTGACAATCTCATTGAGAGTAGCCATGAAAGTTCGTGATATGTATGCACCATCTTGTTTAAAAATACAGTAAGTTAACGAGGACATAAATCATTTCACTGAATTGATTCCTGCATGGCCGTGTTAGCTGTTACAGTATGAATTACAGTTTACTGATCAGTACTGTTCCTTCTTGAAGCCATTTCAATATCCACGGTAGAACGGTATTGTGGATGGGTGCATGGAAACTTTCAAACTGTAATTGGAAACTACGCGATGTGACTGTAACCGATTGTATTTTGATGAACTTATTCTAATATGGCAACATGGCGTTGGATGTATCAATACTTCATCTCAACTAAATTATAAATGGAATTGAGCGCGAGTGAGTTTGAACGTGATGAATATCGCCTAACCTAAAAAATACATTTAAAACCATCAGGTGTTTCTGGCACAACCTGTTTATAACTTTATGATGCAATATATCGTTTATCTTATAATATTGATGTATTATTAAAATATAACGTATAGATAAATCTCATAATAATTGGACTATAGTAGCCTAAGGACACGCATATTGTCTTGTCGGGTTTTCCAGAGGCGCGAGGTCTGGAGATGGAATCCCAGGCGAGTGTATTGAGTTTTTTCATAAATAGATTCCCATTCTTTCTTCACACAAATGTGTATACATTTTTGTTAAATTAAATCTTGCACATTTGTGCAAATATTCTAATTTCTTAAATGGGTAGTAAAACACAGGTTTCATCAAATTAATCAATTAATTATTGACCTGTCCTGTGGCCACGTGGTCTACCGCGCTAATCTTGTGTTGGTTTTGACTGCCGAAAATGGGGAGATCGGGACTCGATCCCGTTCGGGTGAACTGAGGGTGGTTTTTCCTAAATGGTTTTCCACTCTCCTTACATGCACATATGGGTGTACTCACTCTCATTTAAAGCCATTAGTATAACTAGTACACATTCGTATAACCCGAAAGGGTAGTAAGACACAGTTATAAAAAAATACTAGCTATAAATAATTAACAAATTAGGCTATAATATATTTTTTAATAATAAAGAGTGAAAAAAATATGTAGAAAAACTATATATAATCTCACTTTGAATTTCTCTATGTACGATACTTTAGTTTTTTCGGTAGTGTATGTACCTACTGGATTGAGGGTTCCAGGTTTGAAACTTAGCATAGATGAAATATTTATCACTAATGCAATTGGAGCTTCCCCCTTTACAAAGGTGAATCTAAGGTCAAGCGGCTGTTTTTTTAAATGTCGTATAACTAAATTTTTTGGGGAGGATTAAATAATAATGTCATTATTTGTGTGTTAATTACGGCTATTGCCACATATAGGCCAAATATCCCCCTGTTCATTTGCAATTTTTAAAATTAGAGAATATAAATAGTTTGTGATTCTTGGGATGATCTAATTAGCCAATTCCGAAAACTTAAGCTAAATATCCTAAGCCCTCATCAGTATTCGCATGGTATAATGCGTCACTTCCGTAATAGACAGGATTTCAGGTGACGGGAAGACTGGGGTTAAAATCCTAGCCAGTGTTTTTCTCTAAATAGTTTTTCACGCTCGTTCCAGACAAATTTCTATATTCTACTAGCGTAATTACTATATGTGTATAATACAAACGGGTACTATGACGCTGTGAGATACTAAATTTAAAAAAAATCTTAGCCCATCTAAAATGTATACAGTTTTAAAGAATATTATTAAAATGCCATCCCTCCCGCTTGATAAACGCGCTCCTTTCTCTAACCCTCTTCCCATCTCTTGAATACACCACAGCCGCAAAACCTAATCAGAGTAATTGGGTGGTTCCCATAGCTGGCATCTGGCTTGTTTCATCTCGCTGGCTGTTAAGAAAAGCAGGAGAGAAAGCCATTTCCTCCCGTCTTAAGTGGGTCAATTCACCCCTGACATTCCAGAGGTTACGTCACGTAACAGATTCGTTAAATGTTTAAGTGTAGGCCACGTTCCATTTCATGTAGTGAGAGCCTTTAGTAATGCTGTTAGTCTTAATTCCATGAATACAACTGTTTCTTCCTAATGTATAATTTAAAAGCTCTTGATTATTTTTGTATAAAATTTATTATAATCATTAGACTAACGTTTCATGATTACTCTTTTTGTTGATATTCCACCTTTTTTGTGATTAAACATTCTTATATGTGGACAAGTGTTTTTAGCTTTGAGAATTTAATCTTATCTCTGGACAAACAATATAATTTGTGGTCAAACAATTTTATTTGTGGTTAAACAATATTATCTGTAGACAAACAATCTGAATAGTGGATTTTCTGCTGGTTTTTTCAATGTCATATAAAACCAATTAACACATTTTTCAAATCTTAGAAACTTCTATTACTTATGCTAGAATTTCTTATAATATGTTTGTTATATCTATAAGCTTGTATTCTAGAGAATAATTTAATTTCAAATTAACGAATCTCTAATTAATTCCGTGCTCCACGTCTTACGACTTTTCCAGTTTATCTCTAAGGAATGAGAACGTTAGAGCTTATATAAGTGTACACGTGTTTGAGTAAAGAAAAATTGGGATGCTACTACTTATTAAGATGAAATCTCAGCATATCCGGCTGGAATTCGAACTCCAATCTCACTCTAACCTCACTGGTGCACATAAAATATTCATTTCTAAACCAATTCCCATTTAATAACTACTTTTAAACAAAATATCATAGTTTAAGCTATGATATATTGTAAAGCAGTGAATAATTTATAATTGAGTATATTCATACATCAACTGTGGACATATTTTATTCAATGTTAATGCGAATTGAAAACCAACAATTTTATAATCAAAGTTAAGTGTAAATATTATCATCATTAATATAATTATTAATAAACATATCAAATATAATGAGAAATTAAGTAGATTCAAAATCTTTTTACGTACCTCAAAATCAATAAATCCTCTGTAGAATATAACAAGACAGCATCCGATGAATAGGAATGTGCCCAGGTTGCGCGTGTCTGCTAGTGATGTCACAAGAGGCACAGAACCCATCTGCCAGTCGTGACTCAGCGTGACGGGACAGAGCAACAACCAAAAGTTGAATGCGGCAAGGTAGCAGAATGTCAAAAACCTACGTGAGAAAACGAACAAAGGTTTTGATTTCCTAAAATACAATTTACTAATTGGAGACAATACGCGAAACAAACACAAAATATAGAATGTATACTCATTGGGAATTCAATAAGGAAGTTGAATGTCAAATCCCCTTCGGTGGTCACAAGAAATAAGGACTCGTTTTTTTAAACCCTGCATCTAGCTACCCATTAGGTTTATAAGGTTACGTACCAATTACGATAATGCGTTAGGGCAGAGGTCCACAAACTTTTGTACCTTAGAGCACATTCAAAACTAACGGTATTGTGGCGGGCACCAATCACTTTTTTAAGGTAAATTTATAGCCAAACATAATTAATAATGCAAATAACACACACACAAAAGAATACATATTATTTAAAAAAAAATAGTTTAAAATTAAAACTTTTTTTAATTCGCATATAAAATAGCGCAAATGGTTTACATGCAAAGTTAGTCCAAAATCAGTTTAAACAATTGAAACAATATTCACCAAACCAAAAGTCAATGTCAATAAATAAATAAAAATATTGCTTTATTTACGATTTTAACAATAACAAAATAAATACACAAGGAGATATTTAACTACTCACCACCATTTTGGTGCTTAGGTACATTTTTAAAATATATGTTTATTTTGTCTTTATTCAGGCAACATAGCTGGGTAGACCCATGTCAAGATATTTACAAAGGAAATAGGAAGTATTAGCATGGTATTAGTGAGAATAATGATAGTTCCGAGTAATAAAGTATACTTAGTAAATGAGCCGGCAAAGAAAGAGGAATGAGAGGGTGGGATTGGAAAGAGGGGGAATTTCGGGGGCTTTCAATCACCAGATTCTTGAGAACAGCATACCTGGACTTTATTTTTGTCGGAAAAGTGACAGATTAAAATTATTAGCCAATAACTTTTCAGCTGTGGTCAAAAAACTGGCGGGCAGACGCAAAAGGCTCGGCGGGTGCCATGGTGCCCGCGGGCATAGGGTTGGGGACCCCTGCGTAAGGGTAAAGGAAGGTTTAGTAAAAAGTACGAATCAGTGTGGAGGTAGGGTGAAAAATCATTTAGGGGATACCCCTTACAGTAAATCTGACTAGAATTTAAACCCTGATCTCCCCGTCATCAGCCGATTAGTCCATAGATAGTAACAGCTTAGACCATGTGACCAACAAATCAGGTACAGCACTGACCTAAAAGGGGTTACTATTATTTGACTGAATTACTGGTAATGGGGATATTGGTGTTCGAACACTGGTTGAGCACTTTGAGGTTCTTTTTCTTAAAATTTTTCCCAAACAACCCCACAAAAATGTGGGTATATTTCTTATAACTTATTTCTTCCTCATTCTTATCCCAAAAATGTGGATATGGGGATATCACTAACGGGTAGTAAAACTCAGAGCACAGTAAAATATTAGAATATCTAGAACATAGATTAGGAAATAAACATATGGATTTTTTTTTACCTCGATATGTCTGAGACATAATATAATCATTTTAATAAGGCTAAAAGGACTCATGCTAAGGTAAAACTTGAGAGAAAATGTTCTCAAATTTGTGTGTAGGTAATGTGAGAAACTATATAGGAAAACCAACACTACCACACCTGACAATCACCGGCAAACGAGACTATATGGGCCTGATATTTGGTTTGACGGTTCACCGATGCTAGTAAACATAAGTACTAAATCCCCAAAACAAAGTGTATTGATTATATATATACAGTAATACAAAATAAAATTTATTAATTATTATTGATTTTAGGATAAAATAAAATTTATTTATTAGTTATATTAAGATAAATAAACTTTAATGATGTAACGGGCTAACCAATTTAGCCCTTTACCGCTCAAAATTGCTGCACTGAATTATTGGTCAAAAACACATATATTATTCCCTGATATGAATGCAAGTCTATTAGTATATAAATCTCCATGTATTATATACCACGTCTCGGATACTTCATGGAATAAGACCGGTGCCATTAGAAGAGTTACCCTCCCTCACCGTTCTCAAATCATAGAACGTAACCGGTCCGAGCATCAACAACGACTGAAGGATGCACGCGGCCTGCTCGTAATGTTTTGTTTGTTTTATAGGTTTTGTTTTATTATAACATTCAACCATATACATAAATGCGTGAACAAAAACACGAGAAACATAAAGGGATAGACATTAACACCAGCCCCAAGGGGCTCTCGAAAATGCACACGACATGGGGATAAGGACAATCACAACACGAATGGTAATGGCGCCCTTTCGGGCTGAAATTTGCGATCAACAGGTTAGGGGTGGGAAAATTTTACAAAAAACCCACCCCATGCTCGTAATGTGGAGCCTTGTTTACTTGGAGTTACTTGACCGACACCACGCAGTGGGATTGCTGCCCCCCTCCCCCCTTCTTTCCTTCCCATGATGTTTTGCGTTCAACCACTATAAAACTCCATAGCTCGCAGGGAAAAAATACGATTACAATTATTCATCACCTTCAGGATAGTCGACACTCTCAAAAGATATTTCTTCAACTCAATTTTACGCAACTTGTGATCACGATGTTCACGCCGAGGGACTGACTGGAATGAATTTTGTTTAATTGTTTAAGTCCGTGGGGAGTAGGCGGCTCTATGGCCGGGCTCGGGTCTTAGGTTTTTTTTGTATAAATTGTTAAGAGGATTATCTTCTCTCATTATTAATTTTCATTATTCTTTGGGTTAGCTTTCTATGACTTAGTTCACTCACGTGAAGTCATTTAGTACGTCTCATGTTTTCTGCTTGGTCCTTAAAACCAGCAGATTAAATGAGAATGATTCCCACACCTTATCCCGTATGACCATTTTGTAGTCTGCGAGGCAGTTAGATGGAAAAGGGGCTGATAATATTGTTCGCGCCTAATGGCAATACCCAGTTAGGATTATTTAACTTGTGTTGTTCACCAGTTTCGGTGCTCAACCTGCGGGTCATTTCTCCCCGCATGGCATGGCTCGTGTTATATACTATATTTAACTTGTGTTGTTCACCAGTTTCGGTGATCAACTTGCGGGTCATTTCTCCCCGCATGGCATGGCTCGTGTTATATATTATATTTAACTTGTGTTGTTCACCAATTTCGGTGCTCAACTTGTGGGTCATTTCAGCCCATCTGGCATGTCTCATGTTATATACTATATTTAACTTGTGTTGTTCACCAGTTTCGGTGCTCAACTTGTGGGTCATTTCTGCCCGTCTGGCATGACTCGTGTTATATACTATATTTAACTTGTGTTGTTCACCAGTTTCGGTGATCAACTTGTGGGTCATTTCTGCCCTTATGGCGCGGCTCGCATTTCTCTCGCTTGGATGTATTTCTTCCTTGTGTGAGCAGGGTGTCTCCCTCCTTGTTGTTTACCACTCAGGTTGTGCATTTAACTCTTCTGGCATAGACCAATTGGTCTGCACCAGCTCATGACAAAGTAAGGCCGTGAACACTGAATTAGAACTTATCCTCTACTATTAATTGGTGTATATTTTCGGCCTATCCATCTATGTCTGGAGCCGATAGGCAACAAATTGTAACCTGCATAACTTTACATGTCTCTCTAATTAGTGGGCGCTTCACGCTATGCTCACACTTAGAGTATCTGTCATTTAACAATATGTGTGGCTAATTAACGTTGACAAGTCTTAATGACTGATTCAGAATATATCGGTTTGTGCTCTGAAGATGTTCTATGTACTTATCTCTGTCTTTTGTTACATTAAACTGATTTGTTAAAATGCACTCATATCTTTTCCTTTCAAGTGTTTCCTATTATGTTTATTTAACTTGTTAGCATTCGCTGTCTCTGATGTTAGCTAGAGAAGCGGTTCAGTGATTTATTTATTTTGAATTTGCATAAACATTTACCCCTCAACTCTGGAGTTTTAAACTTTTGATTAGATGTTAAATTTATCAAAAGCTGGATTGTAGGAAATAATATTTGTTATTTGTTCTGTCGTTTTAAAGCAAAGAAATGCGTTACCCGAGTTAGACACGTAATACATTGCGTGGTTATTCCGGGCAAACCCGGGTACTTCTGCTGGTTCTAAAATAAAATAAAACCACAAAATATTTTTTTATTGTTTCCCGGCTAAATTCTGCGTGTAAGTGAAAAGTCAAAAAGCACCCCGGAAATATAGATATAATAATCATTTAGGCTAGTACAACCAGTTAATGTTGCCAACATCTGTCCACGATTACTTTCGATTAGAGTTGGTTCCAAAGATTAAAATAGATATTGGATAAGCTGCTATAGTAATAAATAATAAATTCATGAAGGCTAGATACCAATTGGGAAGTGGGGTTAAAATGTTACTGGGTAGCACTGTACAGTGTATTTGTATGAGAACAAAAAAAAAAGAGGAGAAAAGAAAAATAGGTGACAGTACAATTTTGTGTTGTTACTTTCCTGTTAAATTATATCAGTCGATTTCGAAGAGCCATTTTATGTTCTTTTACCAGTTTCCTTTCATTTATCAAGCATTTTGGTCTCATTCATCAAGCATAATATATTGATTTGAACTTTTAGAGGCGATGTATTCATTTAAACTAAGTTACACGTCTATACATATATAGAAAATAGTTTTGGGATTTTCAGTAAACACCTAACTCGTGTACTGATAAAAGTTTTGTCAATATTTAAACTAAGTGCGAAATCTGATTTGCAATATTCAACCTTCATATATATATATATATATATTATATATATATTATATATATATATATTATATATATATTATATATATATATATATTATATATATATATTATATATATATATTATATATATATATTATATAATATATATATTATATATATATATATTATATATATATTATATATATATATATATTATATATATATATTATATATATATATTATATATATATATTATATAATATATATATTATATATATATATATTATATATATATTATATATATATATATATTATATATATATATTATATATATATATTATATATATATATTATATAATATATATATTATATATATATATATTATATATATATTATATATNATCTATATATATATATCCCCTTAGGTGTTTTTAGAATATATATTTATGAAAAGAAAATTTTTAAAAATAGTTAATATTTACAGAAGGTATTAGAGCAACAGAATAATATCATAAATAACAAAAAAATTAGATTTGTTTAAGCCAAGCAATTCTAAAAAAAATATCTCTCTTTATTGGTAAGAAACTAATGTAGTATCATACTATGTTCATTTTATTGTTATGTTAAAAAAACATAAATTATATTACTTATTTACTATGTAGCATTGGGAACTCGGACGTTCATTGTCGCACTTACAAAAGAACATCACCTATTCCTATATTGAGCTAATTCTATACAGTCCACCTCATTACACCCTTTCTCTTTCAGGTCCATTCTAATGTTATCCTCCCATCTGAGTCTAGGTCTTCCCAATGGTCTCTTCCTATTGGGTTTGCAAGTCAATCCTCTGAATACGGTTCAAGATTCTCCCATTCCTGATCAAAGTTTTCTACAAGACTTTAATATCCTTACAATGACTTGTGAGGAGTACAGGGTATGTACCTCATAATTATGTAACCCCTCAGTAGTTTTTAGCCTTTATTAAACCATATATCCTACTAAACATTCTACGTATTCTTTTTTTTCGTCATTTAAGGTAAGAGGCCACGTGTTACCCAAAGAGAGCACCCGGTAAAATTATTGTTTTATATATTGTGAGTGTTACACACCTTGAAGGCCGGCGAGATCTCAACAACTTATTGAACGATTAATAGCATGCATTTGCCGATTGTATTTTTTTTCCCTAGTTTCCACTTTAATATCATTATTAATATTCATAAAAATGTGCACATCAACTGTTCCATTGACTTGAGTTGCAATACATACAGTAGAATTAAGTTTATTTTTTCTTTCCAATACGCTGCGTGCTAGCAGCCATTTTGGACTGTCAGAATAATAACTTTAATATGATTGAACTAGGTCACTCGAGAGTTTTAATTGGATACTAAAATTTTTAAATGTAATTGAAACATCCTTTATTGAGTTCGTAATAATTTAATATCAATTTTAACTGTGGGATTTGGAAAACGATTAGTATAACTGATATTTAGAGACCCACTTTGGCGAAAGAATAGTGTAAGGCGTCACTTCTGCATTATACTAGACCGCCAATGACGGAGAGATCGTATTTTAAATCCACGCATGAAGTAAAAAATGATTTTTCTCAATGGTTTTCTACCCTCTCTCCACACAAATATAGGTATAAATTCACTAAATTCAAATCTCCTCATAATTAATACATCAGCATAAATAGGCCATGTGCGTATAACCCCAACGGGAAAACACAGTGAACCCTTAATGTAACACTCCCCCAAACACATATTATAAGGTTTAAACATCTCCCACCTACATTTATTATATAAATAGCTATTGGTATTATTGAACATAGGGCCAGCACAGGTTTAATATTTTCACCCCCTCACCCTTTTCTCTTCTACTTTATCCAAAATGTTACACACTTAGTCTTTGATTAATATCGAAAAGAATTCTGTTAGGAAGAACACTAATTGATACAAAAGTTACGAAAACTTATTTTAATGTATTCATAATATTTTCAATCATTATGTTAAGGAAGGAGTTTGAGAAAGTGAATTCTCATTTACATGGTGGAATAGAGAGATAATTTTTTATGACAAGAATTCTATCCAGATTATAAATCTGACCCTCCGATATCGAGTAAACAATTTAAGATGAGATTAACGCATTTTTTCTAGCGCGTCCACCGGTGAGGGTGAATACTGGCTCTAAATATACTTTGTCAAATAAAGGGAAGTTTGTTTTATATTTATTAAAACCAACTCAAAAAATATTTCATAAAACTAATTAAAAATTAATTTATCAGAATCACTATTATCCTAGATTCCTGTTCGTCCAGAACACCATTGTGGCTTTACAAAATATATTATATTCAACAATATCAACAAAACTCTAAGATTACAATTAATATATCATGCATAATACATTATTGTAGCACCACAGTTATTGTTAAAAGGAAGATCTATCTTCAAATATATTTAAGAAATACATTTTAGTCCTTATATTGTATCATATTGTATACATATTTGCTACTTTAATGACATATTGTGTATGCCTGACATTGTAAATTTCCCAAAATTACGAATTATTTGAAACTTTGGTTGAAATCAGAACTAGCCGCATCAAATTTGGATAAAAGTGTTTCTTATGTATTTGTTTAACATTGAAATACCCGTTTTTTTTATTACTGCGTCTTACTACCTATTTGGGTTATACGCCATAGTTTAATTAATTGATAGTATTGATTTTAGAAAAAGATTACCACCTTGTCTTGTTAGCTGTTTGGGTTAGACGCAAGTGCTTTAATTATTATAATAGTGTTTTAAGGATTACTAAGGTTTAATTTGGTGGAATAATACCCTTATTTCCGTCTAAGGAGCATAGAAAACAATTTTAGGTAAGGAAAAACTCAGTATACCCAACAGGAATTAAAACCAGTACAGTCTTATGCGAGAGTGAAACCTTTAATCACTCAACTATAAAAGAGGGTATAGTCTTGACCTAAGTGGTACATATATTTCATGTGATTTAAATTTCGTAGAAACGTACCATTCATTTATCATTCAAGCGACTTTTCGTAAAGATGATTACAAAATAGTGAAAAGCTATTGCTTAAGTCTTGACGCTAGGGAACCAATAATGTATCGTTAAAACGATTGTAGCCGTAAGACCATTGATCCATTCTCGAAAAGTTCTGCTTGCACGGACGCCCATTGCTGTTTTATGATCCCACGTGACAAGAATTTTTAGCGGTGGACCGGAGAATGGTATTTTGTGCAACGAGAGATTATTATGAAATATTTCATGTTCGAGCTAGCACACAAAGATGGATGTAGAACAAGTCTGTGTGTGTGTGTGTGTGTGTGTGTGCGCGCGCGTGTGTGTGTGTGAGAGAGAGAAAGAAAATGGGAAATAGGAAGGTCAGAAAAACAGAAATAGCTATTTCTATCATTATTAATGTAGAACATGTTTCTTTGTGAAGAATAATGATAAATGGTAAATGAGGGTAGGAAATAGTGATTATTCATTCGTAAAGATAATTTATCATATTTAGACGTTTATTCACAATTACATTATATATGCATCGATTCGCTGTTAACAGAGTTATTTAAAGAAAACAATATTGACAAAATTATTGTTTAATAATTATCTATAATTTAATTTGAATTTAAATTTTATATTTTATTAAGTACAACATGGAGCAGTGTTGAAAAATAGCAAATGTTATAGCAACAATTGGGTTGATTGTTAAACAGTTAATAAAGCTTTAGTAAACATTTTTAAAATTACTCGATCCAGTTGAGGTGGAAAAAAGAGGAAACTCAAGTTATTTATCAGCAAATAGAAACTCTTTAAAGCCAAAATAAATCAACTATCGTTTCAGTAAACATTTTGTTTATTTTTCTTAACATAATTATCTCAACAGTTTTGATAAGACACGGGAACTGCATATTTTGACCAAGACATTTTAAAATCAGTAACAAGTTTTGTGACCAAATTCCAATATTCCCATAGTAATATTCATTAAGGCGGGGTGCTAGTGAGAGCGAGTTTAGTGCATTAATTTTGCAGTTTTTATAGCACAAATATTTTTTGGCCAAAATAAATCAAAAATTTCTTCTATAGAATCATAAAGTTTAGTTTTCTGCACATGCTAATATCAACAGTTGTTGAATATCTGTCATGAGCATGGCGGCATTTGGCGACAAACTTTTTAAATAAAGAGAAAGGTTTGTCACCAAATGCCGCCATGCTCATGACAGATATTCAACAACTGTTGAGATTAGCATGTGCAGAAAACAAAACTCTATGTTTCTATAGAAGAAATATTTGATTTATTTTGTCCAAAAGATGTTTGTGCTATAAAAACTGCAAAAATACTGCACTAAACTCATGCTCACTAGCACTCCACCTTAAGTGTTGAGACTGCGATATGTAAAAATAATACTATATGTATCTACTGAGACAATATAATACTCTCTTCAATTGTGCCGTTAATCTTTTTTTTTATTCAAGGGCATGCCACGAACACAATTTGGTTGAGAACCGCTGGGATGAGGCTTTAGTTTTTACAAAATAAAGGGTTAATGATGACGGGAAAATCGTATCTTCAATATTAGCCGGTTTTCACATCTGCTTTGTAGCTGTGTCTGACGTGGTCCCATTTCAAGCTAATACGTGTGCATTTCCTCTAAAATCAACTTACATAATCAAAAAAAACTAGTGACACTGCACTAAGCTTTGTAAGTAAATAAAGAGGATTTTCTACGTTAGTCCAATTTTAATAAGAATAGAGTTATAAAAAAGCAAACTTTTTTTGTTGTTCAAAATTAATAACATTTTATTAATTTACTTGTGCTATTTTAAAGGTATTGATAATTTATATCAAAAATAAAAGCTGAATATTCCATTACATGAAGTATGAATACGTGAAATTAGGTCCAGTTATTTTTCTAGTTGTCTAATAAAACCCTTTATATGAAAATGGGACATTATTTAGGGAGTAAATAGAGGATGTGGGAGGCTTGTTAAGGAGATCCGAAAAGGAAATAAGTAAACGTGATAGTCTCTGATAATATGGTTATCCATAATCACCATTAATTCATCCCACACGCCACAACGACCACAACAATCCAAGCGGTTAGATGGGGATAGCCGAGTCGAGCCGACCGAGTGCTATTTCCACGAAGGTTGAATGGAACGAGAGGAGAAAGGAGAGAGTTGAGGCTGCGGAGAGGATGAATTTACTGAAAGACACGTGAGGCTACAATGAGTTGAACCGGAAACCAATTAGCTATGTGGGTGGCGTTAGGAATTCCTCGCCGGTTGATTTGTAGGCTTTGACTCGGTTCGATCTCTTGTCCGATTTCCCTGGGCAGTATTTCTTCAAGCTGTGATTTTTCTTCTGGCGTTATTTCATGGTTCCTTCCAGATGCGGTATATCACACATTTTCGTTAACTTCTCTCATACCCACAACGGTAGCTAGTCGGAGTAGATGTCAACGAAGTGAGAGGTTTGTCCGGTTTTAAATATCAGCTGGCTGTACTGAGATTATATTTTTATAAGTGATTGCTTACTCTTTATCCATAAAAATACGGTTACATTTTCTCTAATATATATATATATATATATTCGTCATAATTAATCGATATATTAACGTTGTTAAATGCGTATAGGCTGGAGAGTTATAAATTCACGGGGGAAACAATCTTCACCTACCCTTACCTTTACCTGTTTACTTATTAAAGCCACAATTAACGACCAATTAAACAGTAAACTAAATTAGATACAGGTTTACGTTTTAAAACGTATCGAGGTGTTGATTTCTCAATAGCTTACAACAAAAAGTAAACTTGAGATTCATTCAATAGATTTATTAATTTGAAAATAATTATTGTTAAATTGTCTGTTTTTATAAATATAAAATGGAAAATTTTCACTGCACTCAATTCCACCGTTTGCTTAGAGTAGTATACATCATACCACTCTACGATATTACGTCTGGTTCAATCTGTTTTACCGATTTAGGTCCTGTCATTGTAGTAAATAGGGCCCTTAATAACGTTTGTGTTAAACGTACTAATGAATAAAATAGTCAACTAACCCCATTTGACGTCTCCTAATTTCGTATGATTGACACACAGTTTTAAAGGCTAGTTGTCGGAGAGTCCTGAAATGACGTAAAGTTAATGTATACCTCGCTCCCCTCTTGTGTCATGTTCTTCTCAACCCAAAGCTAAATTTACATGGAAATTGACAAACCCTTCTCTTTAGCTGCTTCCAAAGAATATGACCGTTATTGTAAGTATAGATCATTTTCAAAGTCTGTAAATTAAGTTAAACAATATTCCACTACACTTTAGAATAGCTAGTTGTGTTTTATTTTAACCCAGTGTAATATGTGAATAAGTAAAATGATCTTTAATGCTTTAATAGTCATTCCTACAAATTACTTGAGGTTGACCCACTTCGGTGGCCGCACGGTCTAAGGCAATATACCAGAATGTCGATTAATGGTATATTTAGGCTCTAATCCCTTGTAGGATGTACATAAAGGTGTTTTATTTTTGTTTTTAAATCTTCCCTCCAGTTAAATGCTGGTGCACTTCTTCTAAATTCAGCCTTCCTCGTCACTAGCAAATTATAGTAATTATTACACGCTCCTAAAGCCCAAACGGGTAGTAAAATGTGATGCTAACAAAGATACATAATATAATATTTTTCTGAAAGAACAGAAATGTCTATAAGAAAGATATTCTTGGATTTTATAATGATATCGCAGAGCGTATAGTGTTTTATCATGTTCACAGTTTTTCTTTTATTTTATTTCCATACACCGTGGGCCACATTTTGGTGATACCTGATACAGCCCATTTATTTTATTTTATTATTATCAATAACCCGCCTCGGTGGCGTAGTTGGCTAACACGCTAGTCGTGTTGAGCTCGACTGCTGAGGACGGGAGATCGAGGTTCGAATCTCGGTCGGGTGAACTGGGGATAGTTATTCCTAAATGGTTTTCCACTCTCCCTTCACACAAATGCGGGTTCACTTCCTCTAATTCAACCGTCCCAATTCCTAATCCATTAGCGTAATTAGTACTTAAAGCGTATAGCCCGAACGGATAGTAAGACGCGGTGCTAAATAATAATAATAATAATAATAGTAATAATAGTAATAATAATATTATCAATAATTTCTTTAACTCTTGATGTGAATGAAAGGGCCTCAACAAAGCTTCGCTACTCTGGCCATTCTTTGCAGTAGTTTATTTGATTGGTTGCTTCTTAAAATCACGTCTTACTACAAGTTCAGGCTTTAATCATTTGTAAAAAGGAAATTATTGAGTTAGGGATGAGGAAGGATGAATTTAAAGGGAGAGAAGGGAGAGTTGAAAACCATTTTGGAAAATCCACACTCACTTTAACTGGTCGGGATTCTAAACCTATTCTCATTCTCATTGGGATTCTAGTATAACACAAGAGTTACGCCTCAGACCATGCGACCACTGAAGCAAGTAATAGGTTAACTATTTATGGTGGAGGACATTATCAGCCTACCAACACTGTGGATTTTTACAAGAAAGCGAGAATGAACCTTCAAATTTAACTCCCTTTAAATACAACAAAAATTTAATTCACTTTGTGTTAAAACCTTATTGATATGTCTAAAGGAATACAAATCAAATGTATCACATACATTATGTGAGAGTAAATGTTACTTGTTGACAAAGATACTTAATGATATTAACTGTTGTATAAAAAGCTATTTAAAACAGTGTGTGGGTTCTATAGTATGGTTATCAGCTAAGTGTCTATTATCTTCGCCAAGTGAATATTATAGGTATAATATCACTGTGAATTTCTTTCTATTATTTTATTTGTTTTATTTTATTAACTTTTAAAGGTTTGCAAATTTAATCATCAACATCCAAATTAAAACAAAAATCAAAAAAATATTGTGACTTTTAAACACTGCTTTTTAACCTGTTCAGAGCAATAACTCATAAACTGTGGCAAGCGTGACAACGGGACAAATAATCAATCCTTATATATATATATATATATATATATATAAGGATTGATATATATGTATATATATAAAAGGATTGATATATATATAAGGATATATATAAGGATTGATATATATATAAGGATATATATATAAGGATTGATATATATATATAAAAGGATTGATATATATATATAAGGATATATATAAGGATATATATATAAGGATTCATATGTATATATATACAAATAATACAAAACTTGTGTTAGTTGGTATGTATGTGTGTAGGTGCTATAATTCCAAAACGAAGAAATCTAGGAATCTTAAATCACACTAATGTATAAAAAATGAAATGTTGTTTGTGTGTGTAATGTTCAAACACGCCCAAACTACTTTATACTTTTAGGAGATATAGGATATTTTCAAAATGACAAGAAAGTGGTGGGAATCTGGGATTACTGAAAATACCCCAATAATTCCTTATTATTAGATATTTATAAAATGAACTTAGTGAAAAGTGGAATTTAGAAAATTACAAAACTTATTTAAGAAAACAACTTTTCACTGAACATGCTTCAGTAGCTGCATGTTCTAAGTCGTCAATCTCGCAATAGACTAGACTGCCAATGACATTAAGACCAGTTGGGTGTACTGAGGGTACTTTTTCTTAAACGGTTTTCCATTCTATATCCACTCTAACGTGGGTATACCTCCTTTAAATTCAACCTTTCACATCCTTAGTTTATCATCGTGATTAATAAATAACATGCGTATAACTTAAATATGTTGTAAGATGCGATATAAAAATAATTTAAAAAATACTTCTTATGGTGGTGGAAGATTGAAATTTGTCAAAAAGGCGGTATATTAGCCACTCCAAACAATCTCCTCGCTCAAGCCTTTTTGTTTAATAGATCCCCTTAAATGATTTTATTTACAACTCATAGTTATCAATCGAGTATCAAGGGCTATTTTTTTTAAAATATGGACACATTAATTCACGTTAACAAAAGTTATTCTCTATGAAAATAATATTCTATTGACTATAGTATTCGTTTGTTTTCTAACTTTATCTACAAGGAAAAGTATCAACTTCTCATCCAAGGGGGGGAAAATAGATATCTCAACTTTAAAT
Organism: Timema douglasi; assembly: GCA_901482245.1. NCBI lineage: Eukaryota > Metazoa > Arthropoda > Insecta > Phasmatodea > Timematidae > Timema > Timema douglasi. Next base: position 60,123 of record CABEEJ010002685.1, read on the forward strand.
CTAAATCCAAGGCTGGTGACAGACTCTAGTGTATTGCATTGTTCAATATGAGAGGAGTCAGACTAGCGGCACAAACTCCATGACAGATTTTAAAACGTTGATGTGAGAATTTCCTGTGTGTAGCGACTCCTCTCATATGAAACAATGCAATACACTAGAGTAACCTGGTCGCAGCGACCAAAACGCCAGTCTGTCACCAGTTTAAATCTCAACTGTATTAATTATAAGAACATGATATAATAGCTAATTTGATGTACCTAGTATTTCTAAAATAGTGAACAAGGACAGAACAACTGTTTTCTATTTTTATATAAAATTAATTAATTGTGTAATAAGTATTTATACGTAGTGTTTTCCCATCCTCTACGAGTTTGTTGTAAATGGTTTATATGATTTAACTGAGCGGAGGGGACAACTTTACAAATGATAACCGCTAAATGTAAGGAGAATTGAATACAATTATTAACAGCTGAGAACACAACATTATTATTCCAAGCCTATATTGATGGAGGTACCGTTAGACTATTTCCTCTGTCAGGAATAACACTTTGTTTTGTCTACAAACACGCCCAGAGAGAAACTAAGAGTAGGCCTTAGAGTCAATAAAAGCCAACGTAAGTGTTAGACCCACATTTCTTGTAATGTTTATATTATAGGAAGGGAAGTTGGTAGTAGTAGAGAACAGTAGCTACCTGAATATATCGAGGCAGGATTCGGAACCTAAACCATACTTTTGTCGGTAAGCCAGACCATACGAGATTGATGACTTTTGTCTGCGTGCCCACAGAGGCGTGTAGGAAGGTGAGATATGACCATATATTTCAGTGGTATTACACCAGAATAATTATTCAAAGGGCCAAATCCACAAACCTAGAGACTGTTGTGGGCCATAGCCTTTAGAAACATGTTATTTGATTGATTGATTGATTTTAAGACCACATCTTATTTCCTGTCCGGGTTATAAACATTGTAATCAAGTGAAGGGATAATAAATGAGCATGGTATAATTTAGAGGAAATAGACCCACATTGGCATGAAGGTAGGGTGTATAAACCATTTAGGACCTTCCTAACCAGAGCAGATGTTGTCTGAAAAGGGAGGTTTATTTTTATTGGCAGATGTCAATCAACAATATCATTATTATAACTGTCTTTAACTCTCCAAGACAATACCATGAAAACAAAAAGAAATAAACTGTAAACTATTTATGCACAAAAAATATTATGCACACAGACAAAATAGTAATTCATAAGTGTTACACGTAAGTGGGCCAGCCAGATGTTTCTCTCGGGCAGTAAGTTTTCTAATCCTAATCTAGCTCAAGGTTACCTATAGTTTTTGGTTAAAAAGCCAGTTTTAAAATTATTTATAGTTACTACGTAACTATTTAGGTTTAAACATTAATGATATTTTTAATTAAAAATATATATTATGATTGATAGATTAAAATCAAATACATTAATGTTTAATTAGATTATACTAATTTAAATAACCGTTAACTCCAACATAATTTAAATATAAGCAATTACAAATGTATATATTTTTTTAATGTAATAACGTATCTTTATATTCAGGCTTATTTAAAATTTCAACCATATTCACGTCAATCTTTTACTTTCCGTTAATTTGTAGGAAACATAATACATGTTGTAGGCCACTCATTTTAAGATTGAATGAAGCAGATGGGTCATGGTCACACACAATCATTCAAAAGAACCATAGCCTCCATGTTAAAATGGCTGCGTTCCTTGATATAGCTTGATTAATTCCATGCGGGTATCGTGCCATCAAGGGGAATTTCAAACATGATTCTACTAGAGAGAGAACACAAATATCCATTTCGAGTCAATTGGCTAGCTTCCACAAAACTAGGTTCAGGTAGAGATCCAACCCCCTTTTCACATAATCCTACCTCACAAATAGCCTACTCAGACTGAACTTTACGATTACAATGGTCCCTTTAAGATTAACGTCTTAAAAGTGAGTCGTTTAACAACTGCATAGTTGGATGTGCTTTTATCACTGAGCATTGATACTAGTGAACCTTAGTGTAGATGGACTCAAACTGGCTCAAGAAACACAACGAGCCTTCCGTAAGGCTAAGGCTCTGGAATATCCTTGTCTGTGGCCATGTCTCAAGTTTTGGGAACCCCTGAATGGTTTCACATGTTCATGTAATGTTACTGGCATATAATTTTTAAAGTGTAAGAAAGAAACTAGCTCTCATCTTGATCTCTAAATATTAATGTTTGAGAGTGATGTATTTATTTTATAAGTTATCACATTTTAAGGATATTTTTGTTACAATATTTAAATATGGATAGAAAATCCTGAACAAAATTGAAAATAGCAGAAAAGTTACAAACCTAAGCGGTCTAAAGGACTAAGGTGTCACAGCGCTTGTAATAGTTTTGATTGACTAAGACTTGGAGAAGAGGTTTCTTATACCAGCCGCGTATAGTAGGGTGATTTTTCCTAAATTCTTTCCAAATCTCCCTTTATGCACGTACAAATCATATTAATTTTACCTTCCTCACCCCTATAACATTAGCTTAATTCATATATATATATGTGTGTATATATATGTATATATATATGTATATATATGTATATATATGTATATATATATATATATGTATATATATATATGTGTATATATATATATGTATATATATGTATATATATATATGTATATATATGTATATATATATTTATATGTATATATATATATACCAAATAGGTAGTAAGACGAGGTGGAAAATAAAATCAATTGGGAAGCAACAAATGCAAAATTAAAAGTAAGGTAATGTTATATTCCTTAAGGCAGGTGTCAGCAACCTTTTTGAGCCCAATCAACTTTTACATTTATCAAAGGTTCCACGATCACCCTTCCTCTTTTCCACATTACTTTTATTTCTTTATTTTTTTTTAATACACTACTTCTTATATTTATTACTTAGATTAAATATTTATTCTAATATTTTTATCTCAGCCTTTAAAGAAAATACATAAAATAGATAAAATATGCACTCCGTTTACCCTGAAAGGTAGCAAGTCTAACCTTGACGGATTACACCATAACCATATCTTATAAGCTGCAACATCGTGGTAACAAGCATGGTAGTCTTAAATTAACGGATTACACCATGGCCTTATTTTATAAACTGTACCATAGTGTTAAAATGCAAGGTAAGCTCGTCTTTTCTTGACTATGTAGTTTTCTTTCATGCGATTGACTGATAATTGTTGCGAGATAAACCAGTCGATCGTGAGAGTCGTGATGTCAACCCCTGCTTTAAGTTATGTCATTTTGCGTGAACTAGCAACGGCAGTTACGTGGAATAAGTGATATGATATATTTTGGTTTTCCGGTTACAGGAGAACTGGCAGATATAATCTCTAGAAGGTTTATTCTTAAATGGTTTCCCATTTTCTTTCCATGTAAATGTTAGTACATTTATTTTACATTCTACCTGTCATCCCTATCCCAAGAGTGTAAGTAGATTCGAATATCTCATGCTGTTAGTGAGACATTGTTTATAAAAGATAGCTTGAATTCTTCGACATTAGGATTAATGAACACATAATTTACAAACTAGCGTTGGCTATAAACACTATTCAATAGATACTGAATCATGGCATCATATATTTTACTAAAAGAACACTTCTCAACCCTTATTATTATTTACACTGATTTTAAAGGTGAGCTCAGTCTTAGTAGCATCAAAAATTACGTTTTTTTAAATCATTTCTTAGAATAAAAAACGAACCTTAAGGATTAATCTAATATATATACATTCTGTAAATTTAAATAAAATGTTATGAGCTATAACTTGTTGTGAATATATATTCGTGGGTCACACCACCTTTTAATAAAAATGTTATTTAAATATTTATAGTGGTGATAACTGTTCATAGTCACTATTATTTTATGGTTAGGTAATTTTATTTTATTTTTTGCTTGAATATTTTCCTTATCACGTTTATTATGCATTCACATTAACAATTTATAAATAAAATAAATTTTATTTACGGTTTGTTTTACATGTTTCAGTCAGCATTTTCTCCATACGTCATATTTAAACCTAACGGTACCATTTGAAAATAACTATTGGAAATTAAAAGTTCAAACTTGGGGAATATGCTTATAAATATTGTATAATGTAAGTGTCTAGAACTATCTCAATATCTATTAAATATGTGTTAAAATATATTTTCAATTAAAAAATATTTTTTTCTAAATATATTTTTATACAAGCATAACATATTATAAATTAAGTATATCTTAATAATTCTAGTACAATTATTATAGCTAAGAATTATCAAGGCCACTGAAAATTCCTAATCGCATATTTTATTTTATCTTTCTGTAATACGTCGTGACAATTTAACAGCATAGACCCAACCGGGTTTCAAACCAAATACAATATTTCAGAGGGAAACATTTTAGGTAGTGCGACGTAAAGATATTTCCCAAATCAGAGGTCAAATGTGTGATAGGATGCACCCATACACCTATATTAGATTATTCCAATCGTAGAATAGAATCGAGCCAAAGCCCTCTAGAACTATTCCCGCAAAGCCACAGATACAAGATTTTTTTAGTACAACCCTTTGGGTTATACGTCTTTATACTAATTACACTAATGCGTCAGAGATGATTCGTAAATTTTAATTTTAATTAAGTGTACTCAATTTTGCGTGGAGGGAGAGTAGAAAACCATATAGGAAAAAACCTTCCTCATTACAATTGACTGGGATCGAACCCTGATATTTCCGTTTTAAGCAGTCTAGTCTTTAGCAAGAGAAGCGCGTTAGACCATGAGGCCACTGAAGCGGTTTAAGACAAGATTTATCCTTTTGTCAGAACGAAGATTCACAAGAAACGAAAGCTTTTTTTTTTCACCACGTCTTAATACCCATCCGAGATTTTAACTACGCTTATGATGTACACATGGGAAAAGTAGAGTTTAGAGAAAACTAGTTGAGAAATAATCATTTTCATAACTCCCAGCTGGGATTATAGCCCCCTAAATCTTAGTCACCAGCAAACAAGACAAAACGAACCATCCTTTTAATTCACTAGACCACCAATGAGGGTCAAAAATTTATCGACCACATAGTAAATAGTAACAGTCATAAGAGAAATAAAAACACTCTCATATATTATTTTTCGGATGTTAGACGTATTAATCACTTCGATCCTAATATATCTTCCTTCAACACATTTTGATTAATTTGAATAAGAGCTATCCAATTTTCATTTCCTCAGCGTCTATAAAAGCGTTGAAGAATTTATGGCTAACGTCAAAGTTCTTCCTTTTACAATAAATTGTAACAAATGCACACGACGTAGAAAGCATGGCTTTATCCCCCTCACCATTCCCCCTTTCACCAGCACACGTACACATGCACTCTATGTTAACCACTCTACAGTGTGCTCTCATCCTTTCAACTCTTTACTTTTCTATCTCAACATTGAAATGTCAGGTGCCTCTCCTCAAGGCATACAAATGAATTAAATATATTTATCCTCAATAGTAATATTTTTACTGGACGTTAGAAAGAAATACCATACCAGTTCCTTTTTTAATATAAAGTTAGATATCAAATTGTTTTTATAGTATATTTTAATTGTACGGTCTTATTCAGAAAACGGGATGAAAGTATTCATAAAAATGAATAAAGTTATTTTACAACATTTTGTGTTTTGTTACAAAATATATGTAAGCGCTACTCTTAATCATATTAAAGCAAACTAAATATTTGTAGAGCAACAAATTTCTTAATTTATTTCCTTGTTATTATAAAAATATGTAATATATATTAAATCTAGTAATCTACAAAGAAGGTTTGTATTTTAATTCTAGCACTATTTAAATGTTACTTTATGCTATATTGCATTCAATACATTTAAATAAATATGAATTGGCTTTGTAAAAACCACTTTAAATAAGGAGATGTTTTTAAATTTTGTATTTTTAAATAATATTAAACAGTAAGTTAATCGAATAAATAATTAGTGCCTTAGAACTTCTGTGAATTTTCCTAGTAAGTCTCCAAGCTGTGTTAAGAATTTTAACACGAATCATTAGGGCATAGAAGAAACTAATAAATAAAAACGTATACTGAAATAAATGTAGTTTTATAATGGGTTAAGTATGATTAAATTTTATGACAAATGTTGTGTCATTATTAATTTGATATTAAAATATAATTAGAACATTTGTAGTTCTCTTACAAAACAAATCACATAATGATAGTAAAAAATATACATTTTCATCATCACTAATCGTTATTCACATGAATTAAGTCTTTAGGATTTTATAAGGCTATAAATACTGGTACATACGTACATATTATTTTATTATTTATTTTCTTCTCTGGTGCTTAAGGTTGCTCATAATATAATTTAGTTTCTTCACATAACTTATTTAATATGTAAATGTGATCAAATCAATTAAAGATTTTGAACGCTAAATATGTGTAAGATTTATTGTGTTAATAAAACACGATTTGACTACTTATCTGACTGTTAAACACCCAATACAATATAATGTATAATATTTGGATTGTAGTTGATTAGTCACTTAAGTAAAATAGTTTTATAAAAATTGTTGAATTCAATAGGAGAATACAACATTGATCACAACGTTTAAGAAAAAATATTTTAAAAAAAACATCAGTTTTATTGGATTTTAAAAGAAAATATATATCTACGTGTTAACTTTACGTCCAAGTTATATTTATGCGAGATTTTAGCGTAATCAATGTAATGCAGGTGTGACCAACCCGTGACCCGCGAACCAAATAGTGATCCTCCAAGACATTTCGAATAGCCCGCCAACCGTCTATTTATAGCTCTGATGCCTTACCTGAGTAAAAACCCAGCGTGTTTCAAGACATTTTTGGATTCGATAAACTATCTACAACCTTATCTGCGATCAAACATCTCCCGCAAACTATCCTGAGATATTGAGCCCACGGGGTGTAGGTTACGACAGTACTTTCATTTTTGAAACTGAAAAGTGTTTTGCTTGTGTAATGTGGTTTATTTAAAGATCCAGACTGGCTTTGTGATTTAGCATTTGTATTGGATAAGTGTTAAGCGAAAAACAAGCTATATATATATGTAAAGTTCACTTTAATTTTCTTTATATTTCTAGTGAAGAAATATTTTTTTTATAAAAAAAACCCTTTACTTTCTTCCATTAAGATATGAATGATTATATAATCTTAATAAAACGTCTGGTTTACATATATATGGGTTTTATTATTCTATAAAATACTATAAAATAGCCTTGTGTTTTAGTTTATAAAAAAGCACTCAATATCATTTTACTAGGTTGATATCAAATATACCGTGTGAAGATGTAGACCCTATTGCAAATTAGGGACAGGGGGAGGAAAGTATTGGTAACAGTGGCCCATCAAATGATTTCAAAAAATTTACTGGCCCTAACTTTTAAAAGGTTGGCCACCCCAGGATAGTGGTATTTCATTAAACAGGAATATACAAAGAACAATTCATTGTTATAGGTACGTATAATAGATGATACCTCATAGTAGACACTAGAGTTAGTTATGTAATATATATATATATATATATAGAGAGAGAGAGAGACTTAACGTTCGGGGTTGAAATCCCAGCCTGGTATACTGAGTTTGATTATTTTTCTTTGAATATTTCCATATATATATATATTTGTTTATATATATAAAATAAATCAAATGGAACGAATGTATCTATATGTGTTTAATTAACTTATATATAATACATTCAAACCTCAAAAATAGATATTTTAAGACTGTTAACGAGCCGGATGACAAATAAATACCTTCCATTTAGAGTAGTTATCTGATTCTAACTCACTCCAAGTAGCTTCTAAGCGTGAAACACTTCGTGAAAGCAAAGTGCCGTCACCTCTCCCCTTCCTCAGCACCCCTCCACCCCTATTCCACTTCCTCAGCGCGTGACACTTTGCTTGACATCGAGGCAAGGACTAAAACCCTTGGACTAATTTCCAGTGATGAATGGGACATCTCCGGCACGTGGTGACTTCCCAATACCAGCCACCCAAATACCGCCAACCTCTACTGACTGGAATACCAACCTTCGCTATGGTTACAGGGGGTTGTGGACTGACAGCTTGTATTGACATAGCCTCTACACCTCGTAGGAAGAACGAAGAAGGGCACTTACTGATAATCGTTGGCATGCAATGAAAAGTGAGCATTTGAAAATGGGAAAAGTAATTCAATCTAGATGATTTTAAAACTCATCCCAAATTATTTTATGTATTTTGATGCTTTTTGAACTTTCTTATATAATTTAAGATTTGTAAGAACTACTGCTGAAAATGTTTTCCCTCAATATGAAGTTGTTTTTTGATTTTTTTTCTACTCCAAAATATAAAAATGTGAGTCTTACAATCATGTATGTCTGTATATCTGTCCGTAGGTGTGGCTACAATCGAAACATTTTGATAAACTTTGTTCAAACTTGATATTAATATGTTTTATGATAATATTTAAAGCATTCATTTATTTTTATTCAAGCTTTAAAAACAATGGTAGTATACTGTTAACTGATTTGTTTTGAATTTTAGATTTTTCTAAGATATTGTCAACAATTTTGTAGAAAATGTTTATCTTTTGGTTGCTTTGTTTTCGTGTGTTTCAAACTATAGTTTACTATCATGAAAAAACATGAACGATTTTGTCGTTACATTTGTTTAGTACACAGTAGTTCGGTAAATTTTTATATTGGCTACATATACGAGTAGTAAATTAAAGAACTTTGCTTTTGTACCTTAATTTATAATTTACCACGCTACCATTATAATGTTTTCAGTCATTTCATGGCAATTCTGAATATTATGTACAGTTTAAGTTTGTAGGCAACTTTGTACAAATTTAACACTAATTTTTGTGATTATGTTTAAGTATCAGTGTAATGGCTACTAGTGATTTAAACCATATATTAAAAGGAAATAGATGTGTTGGTGGAATTTAAAGCAAACTCAGCAGTGTTCGTTTGGTAGGAGGAGATGAAAATGTATTATTAAAATAGACACACCCATTAATCCTGTAGAGAATCAAACCTGTACAAAGTGAGCCAGAGTATCATGCGCTCTATATTTCCCACTCAACTGTACCCATACTATCAACTATTTAAATGTATGTTTTGTATACACTTATTACTTACGCCCTCTTTCTTACTAACCATCCGGGTTGTACTAATTTTAGTTAATCTGGGGTTAGGAAGACGGAAGTAGAACTTTTGACTAAATGTACCCGTATTTAAGTAGAGAGTGAATGGGAAGATATTTAGAGAGAAAAACACCCTCATTACATGCGCCTAATTAGCTAGGGGTTCGATCTTTGACACAGTAAAAACAAGTTTTTAATAGTTAAGTAGATTTTTTTTAAAGTGATGTATAGATTCCTGACGGAGGGAAGTTGTGTTTTTTTCCTAGAAAAAATCAAGTTTGTAAATCCTGTGGTAATATAATAAATGTATGAGGAAATTGAAAATTAAACACTCCCAATAAAAAATTAGAGCTAATCAATGATTAATTTATATATGTTGCTATTTTGTAAATACACGTGATTTATAAGCAAAACTTAACCTAACGATAGAGCGCTTAGGAGTAAATACTCATCCCTAACGCTAATAAGTTATACTATCCATACAAAAAAACTAATATTATTCCAAGCACCGTCTAGGATCAAAACAAGATCACCTTAAATTATAATATGTCTCCTTTATCCATAAGGATGGGCTGATAAATATTTAATATTTTGTTGCCATAAGAAAAAACCGTACAAGAAACCGTCAAAGAGTATTCATCACATAGATTCGTCTGTATGTTTTTAATGCGCGGGAGAGAACACTTTGTCACCCTTCTTGAGCTTGTTCAAAAAAATTTTCCCCCAACGCTCGAGTGGCTCATTATTCGCGGAGACAATTTGCCATGAGAAGTGCTTTAATTTTTTTGTTTTTCTTTACTTCATCTTCGCCGAGTGCCTCGCACACTACAGTCTCGGTTGAACGAGGCGTGTAGATCTCCTCGTAACACTCTTCTGTAGGTGTCACTACTGTATCGTGGTAGTAGGGAAGGTTAGTCTATTTTTGAGGGGAGGGAAAGTGTTAATACAAATAATATGTATTGCATATGTAATCTTTAGTGTAAACTAATCAAGCTCATATCTAGGAAGAGAGCCTTGTTGGTCTGGATTCATAGCAACATTTCAGCTAACACTTCTTTATTCATATTTAAAAGTATATTTTTTGAGACAAAGAATTAAAAATTAAATAAACCATTTTTTGTACATATCTGCATTAAAATTACGATTAACGAGGGCTTTTTGTTTTCCTTATTCTACCTAGAAAAATTCTAGCTAAGTGTTTGTAGACGTAATTAAACCAAGACATTGATAAAATTACAAAATAAAACATAGGTTTTATATAGTGAGAGTTTATTTTCGTCAACGAATCTCACTATATGTTAGAGATAAACACATATGAATTAGTTACGTGAATGTGTTAGTAAGGAGATAGGTTCGATTTGAACGAAGTGTACTTGAATTTTCTTGGAGAGAAAGCATTAAAACTATTTAGAAAAAACCACCCTCAGTATGCCCGACAGGGATTTGAGCCCATATTACCTTGTCAACGTGAGTACAGTCTATTTTGAGAGCGAGTCTTTAGATCATTCCACCACCTACGTGGGTAACCTAGTGAGGGTTAAATATTATGTTTAGAAGGGAAATTAATTGATTAAATATAACGCTATGTTAAGCATGTGTAACAAACCATACATTAAGCAAGGCTCCGGAGCTAGTTCTTAAACTTCTCTCTTTTGTTATCAAGTGGACGCTATATAAATCTCTTGGAATACGAGTCCATGAAACAAAATCGATCTCCCCCTCCCCCTGAATTTCCTTTCACCCCCTCACCGTTGCATCCAAACACGTGGTCGAGGTTTAGATCGGCGCTGTAAGCCGAACAGTAGTCGCGACCATTGGCTGGTTCAGATAGATATATCTGACTAATGCAAGAGAATCGATTGCAATGTCGTCACAGAGACATGGGTTCAATCCAAAATGGATGGGCGTCTGTTATCTTCTAGGATTAGAGAGGGGCTTACAGAGCTCCACTCTTAGCAAGAAGAATATTAAACGTTCAATGCCACACTTATATAATTATATTTTTGAGAAATCAAGGCTCCAAGATTGTTTTAAAAAATAATTGGTACCGACATATTTAACTGGTCAGAAGATATAACAAAGAAGCAAAGTGTATTTATATTAAATGAAAAATTTAGGCTGTATTATTACATTTTTAATTTTTGTAGTAAAGCGTTCACGTAGTATATTGTATTAACTTAAAAAAAGTTAAGAACACTCTCAAAAATATTTGAATGTGTCTATGTATTACTAGTCTTCATTTCTAAAACAAACTTTTGTATTCTAATAAATAGTAGAACTGTATTTTGTCTCTTGGAATCGGTGAACTGAAATGATTCAAAAGGCAATCAATAAATAGCTTCAAAAGAGTAATACCCAAATGATAAATCGCTTAGGTCAACTTTACTGATAATCCAAATCACTGGACATGTAGCAAAGTCCAGCATTATCTCAAAGGTTTTGCGATTTTTATGTAAGCCTACAGTACGAGAAAATTTTTACCAGAAACATCAACCACTTTTTTTTATATAACAATGTGAAACCTGTATTAAAATCGTATATTCCATAAATTTACCTAATAAAATAATTTATAAAATAATGATTTCTCCTTCGATATTGTGAATTTATAAATTTTTATAAAAATCCTTGAAGTAAAATTGTTTAGTTTTAAAATATGAAAACTAAAGTTTATTTGATAGAGCTTGAGAAAATTCTGTCTAAAGAAATTTTCGGTTTTCAAATTTGTAGCTTACGCTTTGAATATTTTAAAAATTGAAATATTGATTTCCATCCTCGATGTATAAAAGTACATATTTTTTAAAGTAGGAAAATAAATGTGAAAGAATTTTAATAATAACTGTTGTAAGGATTCACAAAGTGTTTAAAAACAAAGTGAAATTGATGGAATCATGTGAGGTAAAAATGTATCGTTTATATTGATCCTCTACCATCTGTAAATTGTGAAGTATATTAGGAATAATTTATGGAGAATTTTTAAGTTGCTTAGACTAAAATTAATATGCATTAATTTTGCTGATGTAAGATGACCCCTAGCACAAGAGATGTTTTATTCTAAACAACAGGAGCTAGGGAGTCAAAAGTAATTAGGAGGGTGCGTGAAAAAGCACTGGAGATGGTTTGGGGTGTGAAATATGGTGCCATGCGAGGTAGAGGTTGCATGGACCAGCTATTTGCATTGAAACCAGTGATTGAGAAATAAATAACAGTAAAGAAAAAAGTGTATTTGGTATTGGTTAATCTGGGGATAGAATACGATCGGATTAAAATAAGTATTTAATAGGATGTTGTGAGAAAGTATGGTGTGTATGTATGGCTAGTAAATGCAATTATGGATGTCTTTGATGGAAGTAAAGCAAGTGGTAGTATGTGTGGGGTTTTGAGCGAATGGTTTGACATTAAACAAGGTGTTAGACAAGGCTGTGTTATGTCTCCATGGTTGTTAATGTATGCATGGATAAGCTATATATGTATGTATGTATGTATATTTGCATGTATGGTTGTATCTATGTTTGTATGTATGTATGTATGTATGTATGTATGTATGTATGTATGTATGTATATATGTATGTATATATGTATGTATATATGTATGTATGTATGTATGTATGTATGTAGGTATGTATGTATGTATGTATGTATATATGTATATATGTATGTGAATGATATTTTTTCCTTGACCTGAGTGTTATTTTATTTAAGTTTCATATTTCAGATTGTGTATTGAGTTAATTTATTTATATTCACTTAAAAACTTGTTATTTGACATCTAATTAATTAATTTTGGGCTTTCATATAAACTTATTCTACACAAACCTGCTTCAATAGTGGCGATTTCTAAGACATGCATAAATATACTGGATTTATGATGAGGAGGATATTATATTAGAATCTCATTCTAGTATAATGAGGGTAGTATTATCCAAATTATTCTTCATTCTCTCTCTACACTCAAATTAGGGCACATTTATTCTATATTCTGCATACCTTTACCCTATGTGTTAGTGTAAATATTCGAATGTTCTGAAAGGTTACCAAGACATTCCACATAAAAAAGTTGTACACACAATCTCAATTCTAGCCCACAGTTGAGATTCAAGGATGAACATTTTTAAAGACTGATTTAAATCACAGATATAATTCCTTAAAACAATTTAAACTAAGATTTATTTTTAACTTTTTACATACGCAAGTTCATATAGAGCTTATGTAAGAAAGTATTTTCCCGAAAACTTTGTGATGAGACTCATCACAAAAAAAAAATTTCTTGGATTATTTAGAGAAATATAAATAACTTAAAACAAAAATTCATTAAATAATTATGTAAGCTTGAAAAATTAATATTCTAAAAATCTCAACCTTTTTTTAATTGAGCCCTAGTGTGTGTCAACGAGTTTCTTACACAATCTATTTCAGGTATGATAAGGAATTTTCACTTTCAAATAAATTCTTAAGTCTCAAATATTTTCAAAACATAAAAATCGTTAATACCAAATATTGAAAATTATAAAAAGCAGTAAACAAGAAATAAATGAAATAAACAATTTAAAAATAATTTACAAATATGAAAATTAGATACATATAAACTATTGAGGTTTAAAATATAAAAGAATGTTTAATGATCAAAGTATCATGTGTAAAAGAAAAACAAGGTAAGAATAAGTTAATAAAAAACTAAAAATAAAACTCTAAAAGTCAGTACTGAAATTGGTTCAGTTTCCGCGTATTATTATCCGTCCAGACTACCCACATATTTTACCTAATTGGGTACAATTTAGAGGAAGTGTAACTACATATGCATAAGAAACCATTGGGTAATTCTCAATATACCCGGAAGGATTCATATCCAAACCTATTACGTCACCAGCAAAAAAAATATATATAGATGCCTCTCTCTGAAAGCTCACATATGTAAAATTGAGAGAAAAAAATGTTTGAATGCCCTATTTGACTTAAGTTCCTTAATCAGTTTAATATATATATATATATATATATATATATACACTGGGCTTATCGATTTACGCTAGAAGTAACTGGGGTGCGGATAGTATCTAGACCTCAAAATAATACAAAAAGTCAATATGAAAATAGTCCTATGCTCGATTGTTCCCAATTTGAGGCCTGATAAGATTCTGTTGGAATTTTAATAGCCCTATTTGATACACCCCTGTTAGTGTAGCTGAAGCCTTGTATATGTATCAGCAGTTATACGTCACAAGAGGTGCTACAGGGGTGTAACAAATAGGGTTATTAACAATCACAGCAGAAGCTTGGAATGCCTTATCTCGTGAACCATCGACCATAGAAAAAATGTTCATATTGACGTTTTTGTATTTTTTGGGTCAACTATTCACACCCCAGTTACTTCTAACATAAATTGATACACCCCATATATATATTATATTGTTTTACTCACACTTAAAGTACAAGTTTGGTTGTATATAAATCTCTAAGACCACATTTATAAATAATGTATCAATCAATGTAGCACGCATGCATACACCAACACATTAAAATACATTTTATTTCCATCAGGGCGAAAATCAAACTCAATCAAATAAGGCTTGTCATTTTTTTAGAATATCTTTTTGATAATATGGGCCATTTTCTAGACTGAAGTTGGTATGAACCGTTTCTTTCACAATCAAATTGTGAGCGAAGTTTCCTTTGTATCTCACTTCCATGACATTGTCTCCTCACTGGACGGAGACGGCAATGTTTTGTTTCTCATTAGATGGGATTTTTTTTAAGTACTTGGAGAACTTAACTTTTAGGATCCTAGTGTATTTATTAAATATTTGAAAAGGGTTCATATTAATTGATATACAATTTCTCTAAGCCCCTGACAAACATTTTACTTTTGAAAAGTTTGATTATCATAAATGTATCAGTGCTGATGAAGGAATGAAAATATAATCAAAATTTTGGTTTAATTTAATATTTTACTATTTGATGTATATCATCAGAAAGTAAGTATAAATATTTTAAATGAAACCTGTATTGGTTATTTTTATTCTGACATTAAACCATATGAAAATATAACCAGAATTTGCATACCTTCTTTAATCTAGGAATCGAAAGCTTCCTAACAAAACATTTAAAAAAATAAACTATCAAATTTCTTCAGAGAGAATGGTAAATAATGTCTGTTCCAATATTTACCGATTGGATTCCCCCTTTAGTTAATTGAAGATGTTTTAAGATAACTGGAATGGGTTAAGGCGACCATTGTATAAAGTTTGTTACAGTTTTATATTTTTAAAAAATACGTAGGTCAGGAAAAATAAATTTTACATTTTTGAAGGGTAAACATTTTTTCTTATTATATTTTTAAATGACCTGTAAGCGTTTAAAATTGCTTCCCTAAAATCCAATGTGACAAAAAACCAACTTTTGATCAAAATGAATGACAAAACATATATGCTCCCAAATCTAAAATTATATCTGAAGCATTGACCCCGATATATTGTCCAAGTTTGTAATGATATTATGAGGTTCGTGATGCGAAATATTAGTAGCGTACCTACTGCTTTGAAGTATAATCAATTGTATGCCTTCATATTAATTGAAAAAACTACCCATTTTAATCTTCATGGGCAGTTTCATCCCATTGATCAAAGTTCTGGTGTAGAATTAGTGCGTTGATGAAGTGTAATATTATTTCAAAGGAGATAGGGTTTTTGTGAATTTGATCTAGTTGCACTCCTAAATTAAAAGATTGAAAAAATATAGTGCGTATCACACATGTGGATGTAATGCATTCACCTACCGGTGGCCACGCAAGTTGGTTTGCCGGCCAAGTGTACCGAAGGGTGATTTATTAAATGAATTTCACTTCTGTTCCACGCATAATATGATGTAACATTTCTATCAAATTATACTTTACTCATCCTTAGCTCATTAGTGTAAGTATTCGTAAATATCAGACACATAGTAAGAAGTAGTGCACAGGGTTAAATCAAACTTTACGGTCATCAAGTAACCATCGGGTGTGCTCAAAAGGGTTAAACTACTCAACATAAATAGCCCTAAATACAGCCTATACTGGTTGAATGAGTTTTCTCTGAGGCCTCCCTCAATATAATCTAACATTGATTTTTTTTAAAAGAAGATAAGTTAACTTTTCTCCTGACCTCATTCTTGCTTAGTCGACAAATTCACCTCTTTCTTCCTCATCCGTTTTCTTCCCTTAGCTAACTTTGCTCTTGTCACCTTACCAAGAAACTTTTTTTATTCCAGTTCTTTTTTATCCTTCTATATTTCATTTGCCAACTCCGTTCCTAGATGATAAAAGGTAGAAATCGTGTTCCTTGATTAAAGCCCAACCCCTAAAGAGCAACTGGAACAAGTCATCCACGATTTTTGTGGTTGGTTACATGTCTGGAAGAATCCCAATTAAATATTTTATTAAAAAAAACTATTCTAGAATTGATTGGAAATCTTCTTCAAGCATTCTTCCCATATAAAATAAAAAGTTAATTTCCTTAAAAGTTTAAGGCGTGTATGTATTCCAACGAGTTGTATAAAATTAGTTTTTAAATTTTTAAACAAGAGTATAGCCTTCATATTAACCAATATGCTATTATTTTAATTTTATTTTTTTATCACTGCATCTTAGTAACCGTTCGGGATACACGCATATGCATTAATTACGCTAATTTGTAAGGGATACATCAGTTCGAATCTATAAGAGTTGTACGCCCACTTTGGTGGCCGCATGGTATAAGGTGCTACCCTCGCAATATACTATTTTCCTTCCAAAGAGGGGGAGACCAGTGATTGGTCTCAATCGGGTTGCCTGAGGGTGATTTCTCTCAAATGGTTTTTCACTCTACCTCCACGCGAATTCTGGTACGCTCCCATTAAAATTAAATTTTCCTAGCCCCTAACATATTAAAGTAATTAGTATTTGGCATGTAACCCGAACGGATAATACGATATGGTTATAGAATAATTAAAAACAAATAGACGCATTATATAAATTTGGGTGGAGGTAGATCATAAAGTAATTTAGAAAAAACCACCCACAGTACACCCAAATGGGAATCAATCCCCCAATCACCGTGACTGGCTGTCCACTTTATTGATAGTGCGAAAACTTTATACCATGCGGCCACCGAAGCAAGATAATAGGCTATTCATATTATATCACATAAATTAATACATAGAGCTATATTTTACTTTCTCTCGACACCTTGGAGAGAAAATATTTTGATCTTTGAAAATTTTGAACTGGCCATTTTGATAAGTGTCAACGTTTCATGACCCCCTGAAAAAAGAAAAAGTTTTCGCAATTCCGTCCATCTGTCCGTCTATTTGTATGTTTTTTTGTCCATTTGTCTGTACATACCTCGAGCTAGAATGGAAACTATTTTACCAATTGGGCTAAAACTTGATAGCTTGGGTTTTTATAAGTTCCCCTTCCGGATTTTTGAAATGATATGTCTAACCCTAAATTTAAGCGTAGATTACATAAGGGCAAAATGAGAAAAAATAAATTTGCTTGAAATTCACACTCAGGATTTTGATTAGATTTTCTATCTAGACACTGTTTATTTATTGTTATAAACAAGATGGCAGTTTTCAATTTCTCATGAAAATTACTTTGAGGGAGTTTTTCCAATTTTTATAATTTTTCCAAAACTACTTGGGATATAAACTAATTTATCTTTATAAATGTATAGTACCATTAAAGATACAAATCTTGTTTTAAAATATATATTAAGAAAACCAATAGTTTCTTATATATTTATTGGCTACTTTTTATTCAGGTATTTGAAAATGAATTTGATTTTTATGTTGGAATGCCAGGCCTCCACCGTGGCTCGGATCCCACGTTAAACTCTAGGTCCTCCATTTCATCTCACAATCACCCTACCATTACACATCATCGTGTGTGTAAGCCGAACGGGTAGTAAGACGCGGTTCTAATAATAATAACTATTATTATTATGTTCTTTGGTGGACAAAGATATTTCTCTTCTCTCTATTTTTTCTGTATCAGTGTTCCTAGTTCCTAGTGCTATAGAGCAAGTAACAGTGTAAATTATTTAATTTATTATTTTTGATGTAGTGTTTCTACAACGATGTATAGCCCTATTATTTCGTTTCACAAAACTTATGAGATTTAGTAAATGTATATTTTAATATAAAAGTGTGAAAAGTTCTGTGCTGTGCACCGTACCATTTATTTAATTTAAATAATTTTAGCGTTGTAGTGTCACAATCAAAAAGATGGGTATGAGGAGGAAGAGAATATCGTGAAACTACAATATAAATACTTATCTGGGATACATAATTCATTGTCTATTTAGTTGAAAGTTTAGGCAATACTGATGAATTGTTTTCCAGGGGACGCCCAAATGTACTAATCGTACATCCTTTCCGTGGAGGCTAATTTCCATGTGCCAATGAGATGATAATATGGTGATAGTGAATGTGAGGCTGTGGAACCAGTGTACACACTCTAGCTTAACTTAAACCTAACTAACCAAACCTTTGTAACCATTGGCATAATACCTCTTTAGGGAAAAATAACCATGCTATTAGCCGAGAAATGAAACCAGCACTCCTATGACCTTTCCAGTTGTACTGGTCACTAACACGGAGCTGGTTAAAGCTACAATGGTACTTTAAATTTAGAAAAAGAACCTTAATGTACCCATCTGGTATTCTAAAACCAGCCTCCCAATCATCGTCTACCAAGTATAATGAGAACTTAACGCCTTAAGATCCTAGGCCTTTTCTACGATTCTCGCAATGTTTTTATGGTTAACTGTTTAATATGGATAGTACTTACAAATCATAAGCTTTATTTTTGTTCCACGTGTTAGAATCCCTCCTGGGCTAGTATTTAATTTAATTATGTACTAGACATGAAGAAGATAAAAGGTTAGAAGGGGATGTATCTACATCGTTACATGGATACAGTGGTAAGCTATTTAAATAAAAAAATTCTCAGCAAAGAGTGTATTGGATCCAAGTTATGACCTAACCGTCACCAGGAAACCAGACTAGACTAGCTTCAAATTTATTCAAAGTGACTAATTTTCAAGTTCAAAAAATAATAAGTAAAGTGTCTGAGCCCTTCAGATTGTGTTAATAGACTAATATTAATATTTTTATTTGTGATACTCGATGTGTGCACTCAGAACCAACTGATGATATTATAGTAATGTATGACTTACAAACTAGCTTATTTCTAGAAAAATATAATACCCTACTTCCTAGCACATAGTTCATCACTGTTAAAGGGGTAGTTTTAATGTAATTTTAACAACTACACATTTTTCAACCATTTCTGGAATTGAACCCTAAGTCCTTAGCTCAGTATCAAATGCGCCACTGATTGAATTAATGTATCGGATTAAGGGCCATAAATATACATGAACGGTTTTTTATTCGTATAATGGTAAATTTGTTGACTCATATTATAAATATATCCCTTAATGTACTGTTTCCCAATTATTATTTAAGTACACTAACTTTCAACAAACTAGCCTATATATTTACATTAAATAATACTTATTTAATAAAAAATGTAATATATAGGTAAGAAGGTGAACAAATTTGAAATAAGCCAAACATTTTAAAAACTGGTACCAATTGTAAAAAGTGCATTTGTATGCATAGATGTTCTCCCTAACCACTAGACCATAGAAAATGTAACTATGTAAATTCTTTAAATATACTCGTGTGTTTTATAAATTATATATAGTTGATGTATGCCTATGTATTTTAAAAATCAGCAATCAAACACGTATTATTAAAGTGTATTGAAGAATATTCCCCGGGACTAATCCCGTCATGTTCTTTTAACCTCTATGGGAAGTTTAATCCACGTTCCCACCGATGTAGGTGTGAAATAACCAAGGTGAAAGATTTTATGAAACTTAGTCAAATTCAAGAATTTTCATTCCTTTATTCATTGAGAATCAGTTTCAATATTCCCCCAAAATCATTTTTAGCTATCTACGTCCTCTAGTTCAAAGTTCGGAACCACGAAGATGGTGCTAGTTGGTACAATCAATCTCTTTGTAACCTTATCATTATCAGAAGTGACAAAGTTCGCCCTCTTCATTAAGCATTCTCATTTTCAAGAAGTCTTCTACATCCCTTCTCCATTTCTTACCAAGATTTCGCTCATTTTAGGAAAAAAAAAGTATTTCTCTTCGAATTATTCTTCTTCCTCCTCCTTTTCGTTATCTGTCACTGTGTAGCTGGCAATGTCACCCGTAGCTCAAAAACTTTGGGCTTAGAGCAAAAGGAGTGAAGAGAGAAGGAAAAGGAACTTTTGGATAACATTTTATGCAGCCTAAAACTGCTCCGCAACTTTAAAAAAGTGATTTTGTTCCTAAGTTCATCCTGTCAAAATACTGACAACTTATTTTCTTACTCCTCTCTTTCTATCTACATCAAATGAGAAACTAACAGGGGAAATGTTTAAGAATTTGAAATGGATTTGTCTTAAAATTTGATAATCTTGCAAGATAGTAATACAAATAACATGTATATATCTTATGAGACAGGGATCATTTTACTTTCTCTTGACACTTTGAAGAGAAGTTATTGTGATCGTCAAAAAGATCGAACTCAAGAATTTGATAAATGTCGAAATTTCATAAACCCTTGAAATAGAAAAGTATTTTTCGAAATGCTGCTTGTCTGTCTGTACCTCGGGCTAGAGATAAAACTATTTTAGCTCCCCCATAAGGGTTTTTGGAATTAAATATATAACCCTAAATTTAATGGTAGTTTACTAAAGTGCAAAAAAAGAGAGTCGATTTTCTTGAAATCTGCTTTAACGATTTTTATTAAATGTTAATTTCTAGACACTGTACAAACAAGATTAAAGTTCTCATTTTATAATGAACATGACATTGAGGGTATTTAAAAAGTGAACATTTTCCTATTTTTTTAATTACTTCCCAACTATTTTAGATGCGAAATATCTTGTAATTGTAAATTAAAGATACAGATCTTTTATGTGAAATATATATATTTATATAAAACCATTAGTTTTTGAGCTAAAATAAAATATGATATAATTTTTAATTCCGGTCTTTGAAAATGAATTTGATTCTTATACATTTCGGTGGACAAAAATATCTATCGTTTCTCGATATTTCTGTAACAGTGTATATTATTTTCATTTATGTTTATACAACAATGTATATACCTATTATATAGTATTACAAACCTCACGAGCTTTTAGTAAATGCTTATTTTAAGATAGAAGCGATATAAAGTATATGCGGTGCATCGTACATCGTACATCGTACTCGATCCAGCCTGATCATAAAATATCACTTATATTCAATGATTATTAATACAATAATATTATTAGACTGATTATTTTAAGAAAAGAATTTAACAATATTTGATCCACCTTGATGGACACTTGAACTAAATTTAAGTTTCATCTTACTGTTTTTCCGGCGATGGGGAGGTTTGTATTTCAAATACCGGCCAGGTGTAATGAGCTGGTTTTACCTGAATCGTTTCCTACTTTCTTTTCGGGAAAATTTGAGTATATTTCTTATAAATTCTATATTATTCATCCTAAACACATTTAGTTTAATTTAATAAGTATAATACAAACGGTATGTAAGAAGCGGCGAAAAAACCTTAGTGGTTTTGTATACTGAGCTGAAGGCTCCTTACTGAATGGCGGGTATTACCAAAGTTTTATCACTGTGTTTGGGTTCGTAACCAATGAATAGGGGTCACAACCATATTTGGGGTCGAGGCGAGTTTCAAGTGGAGTTGAAATGCTTGTTGATGTTGTAGTTTTATACTATTTTCTAATGTAATTAAGTAAGGAATATATTCAAATAAATATTGCATCCTCTAAAATAACTATAAAGACTACTAACTACTTAATTTCTTTTTGTTTATACAACTCTGACAGTATCTCAATGCCAGTTGTCTTTGTTTACTATATAAGTATTTTATTTGGTTGAGAGGCGCTGCTAGATTAACATCCAGAAATACAATCGAGGTTCGTTGATTAGCTGTTGCGATGTCTTAGTCACATGTATTCAAGAATATAGAAGCGTGGAGAAAGTTGGTGAGTATGGTCTAAGTACGTAGCTGTTATTTGAGCTATATGCACAGTTTCTTGCCTAACTCGTAAGGGAACGGCGTGATTAGTTATGTATTTATGAGTGTGGGTTAAATAGTTTTTAATTTATAATGTATGCTCAAAAATATATGTTAGAAAATATTTTCGTGGAATAGACTGCTTAACCTTTTATTTTGCGAACTGTAGGTGACCTGGCGGTCTAGGGGTTAGGTGTCAGACTTCTGTGCTGGCACCCGGGGCTCAATCCTCGGTCCCGGCATAGATTTATCTGATTACCAAACCCTTCCTTCACCTCTGACAAGACATCTTGATGAATGTGTAGAATGCCAGGCCTCCACCGTGGTTCGGATTCCACGTTAAACTGTAAGACCTCCAATTCATCTCACAACCACCCTACCATAACACATTAGCGTAAGTGCGTATAACCCGAACGGGTAGTAAGACGCGGTGGTGCTAGTAATAATAATAATATTTTGCGAATTATAGTTTATATTTCAGATTAAAATTTGAAAAAGATAGCAACATTCCAATAACAATAAATGTTTCCCCTGACTAGGAATTTTATTCCTTTTATCCAAGAATGTATGTAAAAGATGTACTTGGGCCAGCTATTATAACGGCCGTCCTGTGATCAGAGGTAGAAAATATTCAAAAATAAAGATGAAGAAAAAATATCAATAAAAACAAAACGATATATTTCCAAGCTATCATTGGTCTGTTTAGTATTTTATATATGCATTTTCACCATTATTTGTAATTTTGTTACAACTTACAACTTAAGTAAGAGTTGAATTATCTTTTTAGACCAGAGGAAAATATTTTATTTACAGGTATACAACTTGCTCAAATTAGGATTTCCATGGTGTTGTGAAAAAAAATTAAAACCTGTAAATTTGCTTGGAAAATTGTATTTTCTTTGGAAAATATTATTTTTGGTGACATTATGAGCTTCTAACCTTAATAATGAGTGGTAGTTTGTCAAAATCGGTTATGATCATTTTCTCGTAATTTCAATTACCGGAAAAAGGCTCATTAAATTTTACATAAGAGCAGAGGCATAGTATTTAAAGACAAAAAATAAGGTGGATAGATATCAATAATTTGAAATAATGCTAAATTTTTAAGCTAATATCATCGGTTTGTTTGATAAATAAACAAATAATTACACTGATCTTTCTATATGTTATACTGTCCTACTAAAGTAAGTTTTGATTTGGAATTATTGGTAGCTAGTGAGAAATACTTTTTTACTCATGTAGTTGATATAATATTTATATTATTATTATTCTATTATATTATCATACACTATCCAATACATTAAGACTTGAGTTTGTATTAATTGTAACCAGATATAAATATTATGTATATATATATATATATAATATACACACACACAGACTCAAGCATAAATCAGGGATTCCATGGCGATGTAAGCAATTAATGAATAGCTGAAAACTCTATGGGGGGAAAAAATTATTGGAAACGGCTACTTTTCCGCACATTTTGTATCCCAAACTTTAAAATGAGAGGTCGATTGTAAAAATCTGTTGAAACACTTATTTATAATTTTTATTACTGGAAACGGGCTTATCGTTAATTATCTACACGATAAAAAATTTATATTGATATATCGTTATTTTACTGTCCTGGTATCACAGGCTTGGAACAAACTAGATAACTCTACTAGTCATCTCGCATTTAGTCTCCCTTTCAAGTGCGCGGTTAAGCAATTTATCTTGTCTAATAAGCTAAACCGAGTTCTTGAATCTACTTGAGCTTTAAATGAGTTTATGAATGAGGGTGAGAATGTTTTTCTACTTATTTGAATATTCCTTTATTAAATTGTATTTCAATAAATGTAATAGTGTATGTTGTATTCAACATTGGTTAAGTAGAAGAGAAAGCTCACCCCTTAATTTCACCAGATAAATAAAGGCTATTATTATTATTATTATTATGATCTATCTTACATATATATATATATATATATATATATATATATAAATTCAATTCTCAAGTGTATATCTTTTCTAGATGCAATATTAAAAACAGTATAAACATTTTTTTTTCAAAATCGACTGGAATTATATCTTGGAAAATTTAGAGATACAAATATTTTTTATTCAAATTTAAAATATATATACCTATATAAACTATCATGTCACTACATAAAACCATCGCAATGTGAATAAATTCATTAAAAATATAGGTCATTTTACAAAATGACTGTTGGGTTTGTATACCATTAAACAAATTACTTTAATTATTCATGCGGACCTTTGAGAGAGGCGACTTAAAAAATATCGGCTTTCTTTGATTAATTGTTTGACAAGATAATTGTTTATGGAAGCCGTAGTGTATATAATTGACCACTCTAGATGGTTATTATACTCTGACGCATATCGATTAAACATTAGTATGCGAATTCTAAAGCCGTTTGGCAAAGTATTTGAAAACAATATAACACCATAGATAACTTCATGTTTATTATGTTAAGACTATTAAATATAAAGAAGTATTCATTTATTTACATAATATGAGTCCTGAGATGAATTTTCCCGTTTCGCTACGTTACGTAATGTGCAAGCTCACCATATCTTCCTGTCAGTCAATCATATTGCGAGCAACTTCTTTAAGGTTGTTCAGTACTTCATTGGTTCATATCGTGCAACCCCCTCATTCAGTATAGTACGTAGATTTGCGTCTTACGAATGACAACACGTGGTTTTATCATATTTTATTTTAGCTCCAGTAAGTTTATTTTGCAAGTAATTTAAACTTAATCAGTTTTATCTGCGCTAGCTTTAGTAATCTATTTGTTTTGAAACCATCTAAATTCATAATATATGTAATGAAAGAATATTTACGTTTTGCTACATGAACTCTGATCACAAACTATGTTAATTTACGTTACAAGAATATTAATTGATCGTTACTTTACGTGAAACTTAGTTTGGTGTTGACACTGTCAATTTATTTTTTAAGGGACACAAGGTAAAAAGTTAGAGTTAAATACTTTTCACAAACTTAACAATGTAGAAAGAGTTTGAAAATAACAATGACTATTTAATATGGGAACACTTCTCTTTCCTCATACCAGTAAGTCTGAATATAAATTGCACCCGATTTCTTCCTTATATTTCAGATATGAATATATCTCTTGAAGATTATGGCTTTTTTGGACCTAGCTGTTATAGTATATATAGCTCCTTAATGTTTCATCAAAGCAACACAGAGGTAATTCAAACTATTTTTGTTCATTTTTAAAATGGTTTGTGGTTTTACTATGTTTTAGTGGAGGTATTCTTTTATTCCTGCCATATACATACGATGAATTTACATATACGCATTATTAATATCAAATTTACATTTTCATGAGAAGGTGGCCAGATGGCTTTTTATTTTGAAAAATTGGTTACACAAACGTTTTAAATATAGGGTTATTGATACAGAGAATAAAATAATATTTGCTAAGCAAATATTTAATTTATATTTCATAATTTTAGGATCCCAGTGAATTGTTTATTTTAAAAAAGTTATATGGCATAAATAATTAATGCATACATCTGTATACATTATAAATAGCACATATATAACTTATACATATAATATAAATATGTATAGGTAATATATGTTTGTACTATATAAATATGCATACATATTTCCTGAAAACCAATTTTTTTTTCTGTTCGTATTTCTACCCATTTTTGATGATTATTTGTTTTAGCAACTTTAAATAGTTAGATTTAAGAGATTTAAGATTGAAACAATTATTGCCCGCATTTTTGTGTATGGAGAATTGAAAACCATCAAGGATTAAAAAACACCCATATTATAGCCATCATTAATTAGAACCCTATATACCTAATAACTTCAAACTATACCAGACGAACCTGACATTAAATATGCGTGCCCAACGATGACAATTTCTGCCAAATATACATTTCATGTGAATATGATAAGTTACTATATTATATATTCTTAAAAGAGTTTACTAAACACAAATTCAAAATACACTATATTTTTCTCTGGCAGGATATAATATCATTGTTCAAATGCATGTTTTATTTATACTTTCTCGTTTTTGGATCACAATAACATGTTTAGGCCTATTTATATTAAATTTTATTGCGTAACTTATATATATATATATATATATATAAACATTTTTCTGGAGAGATAAAATAAAAGGTCACATATATGCTACACAATGTATTTTGTTTGCTTTGTATTAAAGTGAAAGTAGCTGCGAGTGAAAGGGAAATATAAGAATAGAGGAAGGAAGCTAAAATCTATAGAATTTTACATCCAAGCTTCTACCGCCAGAGAGGAAACTAACCATTTGGGTATTACTACCGTCTACATTGCTTTCTTGAATTTTATGTATTGGTCCGACAGCAGGGAAAACTTTTCACACATATCTCTAAGATACGTAGACCTATGGGAAATACAAAGATATAAAGATATTGGCTTCTTGGTATTATTTCCTTCTTTTTAAATAAATATATTCCTTTTTAAGGGAGGAACTAAGATAAATCAACAAATACACTTGAAGAGCCGTGTTTATATTTAGCTTTGAAAAAATTGGAAGTTTTAATGAAAAGTAAGCGAATGGTAGATGAATACATACGATTTTATTGATTAAACATTATATTATTTACCGAAATATTTGACTATTGATTCTTAAATTGGGTATAGTGTTAGGTATATGTTAATCTTAGACTATACTGTACCCTTAACTTTTCAATTCTATATAATTGGGAACAAAATAATCAAAGGTAAGGTAGAGTATTTGCTATTATATAAATTTTCAAAATATTAGCATACCACTAAATATTATATAATTTACCATTAGTCTATAAATAAATGAGCAACAATGTATCAGATCATCATTCTATATTTTTATAAAGAATTTAAAGATAAACTCAACTTGCCACTTTAGCACAAACGTATTTTCAGTACTTTACGTGAAAAAAGTGAGAAAATTTGACAATATAGTGATGTTAAAAAAAGTGTTACCTATGTATTTAAAAAAAAGCCCAAACCAAAAGCTAAATTTAAATAGAAACACATTTCTTAAGAAAATATATAATCACGGTAATACTTAATTACTTACTCTATGGCATTACGGACCCATAAGTCCATCGATATATTTACAACCGTATGCTACCTATCCCTATATAGATCAAGTTCTATCCAGTCCACCTCATTACAACATATATCTTTCAGGTTAATTCTAATTCTCTCCTCCAACTCTCGTCTAGTAATTCCCAATAGTCTCTTCTCCCTTGGTTTACCTGTCAATACCCTCAACACGGTTCTAGATTCTCCCATTCACGCTCCGTGTCCTGCCCACCATAATCTGTGAAATTTGATTATCCTAGCAATGTTTTGTGATGATTATAGGCTATGTCATCCACTCCCCAGTAGTCTCATCAATTTTTGAACCTAATATCTTACCGGGCATCTTTTTTTCAAATAACCTAAATTTGTTAATCAAGGGAATACATTTTATTATATCTAAGAATGAAATGATACATTTCAAGATATTCAAAATTGGTGTGATATACGTTGTTAGTTTATAAAATCCTTTTAAAATTAACTTTTAAATAATTAAATGTAAAATTGAATATTAACTGATTATCCTTAAAATGGGGGGAAGGGAAGGCGAACTATGGCTATTTTCGCTGTTTTGAGAAAAAAAAATCGCCCAAAATAATTTAAATAATGATTCAAGATATAAGTTTAGTTTTTTTAAGCGATGCGTCTTAATACCCATTTGGTCTATACGCCTATGTATTGAAATTATGCAAATGTATTACGTACAGGGAAGGTTGAATTTATAGGAAGTGTACTCGCATTCACGTGGAGGGAAATTAATAGTTTTATTAATATAAAACACCCTCTGTTCTGACTGAGATCCTAACCTCAATCTGCCCGTCATCGGCAGTCTAGTCTATTGCAATAGTGACACCTAAGGTGGGATTTACACCAAGACGATACGATTTATATCGTGGGATCATTGCAAGTCACGATTTTAATATTAAGATAATTTTGCTGCACACCAAATTGAGAGGACCTTTAGGCAGGAGATATATTTTAGAGTCAGTTTATCAGTTGTAATCATTTGCTTTTCGAGACGTTCATGACGGTCTCGTGATGTATTTGTATTTGAAAAGCAGGTAAAGAATGAGAAGGAATTATAGGGTTCATCAGTATAATTTCACTAATGAGCAACGCAGTTCTGCAGTAGTTTCAAAAGAACTATCTCAACAAGAAAGTAGTTTTATATAATGAGTCATGGGAGCTTCCAATTCTTTTTGCTACTCGTGACTCCTTCCCCTAATTAAATAAATTAAGAATGTTTCTTCAACCTGTATTGAACTAGACAGGAAATATCCTACGATATTGAACGAAAAGACTATCAGTGTGTGCCACTTTAATACATTTATCTTACATTAGATGTCGCCATTGTTCTGTTATGTACCTGTTTTGTCACTTATAAACAGTTTGAACGCGCACAAGAGATACCCATCTTATAATAAATTTATTGCTTATCACATAGAACATTACGGTATGTATCGTGTCATCCTGGTGTGCATCCCACTTTAGACCAGGGATAGTGAAACTTTTTCGATCAGTGTGCTATTAAAGACCAATCAAATTTTGAACCAGTCTAGTGTGCCACCTTTGTTTTACGTTTTTTATGAGTATTTAATAGTCAAGAATTTAGTTATATCATGAGATTTAATGAATGAAGAATCAAACTGTAAAATATTTTAATAATGCCCAAGTTTTAAAGAAGGAACATATATTAAATTTTAAAATTGAGTGTCTAAAACTATATTAATTTCAAGAACTTAAAACTAAGGACATTGAAAATAACATCTTTGATCGAAAAAATACGATAAATTATTATTATTTAGCACCGCGTCTTACTACCCGTTCGGGTTATACGCTGACGATAAATTAATATATAATTAACCTAAACTTATAAACATACATTATCTTTCCAACATTATTTAAAATATGTTGTATTTTGTTAACCCCAATATATTTATGTTCAGTTTATAACCTGTCTTTAAGAGCACACAAGATGAACTTAAGTACAAGACAAGACGATTTTTAACCATATATTTTACACAGTTTATTGTTACATTACATCAAATGACAGAGCTATTGACATATTATTGACTCCAACAAATTATATCACGCTGTGAAAAATATAGTTTAATGTTTATTTTAATGTGGGCGTGCCACACATATCGTGTTCGCCAGCTACTCAGTGACACACGTGCCATGGATCTGCCACCCCAACTTAGGCCATACGTTAGCCGAAGTGGGTACGTTTAGTTTCAATTTAAACTAACAGTAATATCAAAAGTTCTTCAATGATTGTCATGTGCATCGCGGAATTGAAAAATGATTCTTCCTATCTAATTTAGAATGCTATTGGCATAAAATTAAACTATATATGTCTACAGAAGTAAATATTTTATTTATTTATGCTCAAAAAATTGTTTTTATATATAAAACTCAGAAATAATTAAATAAACAAACATTCCATTTTAGCCAAATTTAAAGACTTTGTATTAAAAACCATACACTTTCAATTCTAAATAGATGCTTACCGGACATGTCTATGGGGATGGAATGCTGCAGGGTTGTCTTGGTTTGAGAATTTCGGCAGCGAACCCTGAAGAACAGCCAAGCGTAAAATCAACAGCAAACTTAGCTGAAACACACAAGTAACGCATCAATATTAGCTTCATATATAACATAAACTGCCGAGTGAATAATATGTGCTTGGATATAAAATATATCTAACAAGTTTGGGTGAGTGAGTGTCACTTATGATTCATACTCATAAATATTAATTCTTACCCCTTCCGGCTACACTGAACTATTATTATTATTATTATTAGCACCGCGTCTTACTACCCGTTGGGTTATATGCACCTACGCTAATGTGTAATGGTAGGATGATTGTGAGATGAAATGGAGGACCTACAGTTTAACGTGGAATCCGAACAACGGTGGAGGCCTGGCATTCCCCACATTCACAAGCTGTGATTAATACACATCTTGTCAGAGGTGAAGGAAAGATTTGGTAATCAGATAAATCTGTGCCGGGACTGAGGATTAAGCCCCGGACCTCAGCACAGAAGTCCAACACCTTACCCCTTGACCACCAGGTCACCGGCTACACTGAAGATGTAAGTACTCCCATTGGTTGTTTTCCTGACCTCTCTTTAAGCGAATGTTGGTGCACATACTTAAGGCAGGATGAGAAGGAGCTCAAGCTAGGGCCAGTAGTCTCACAGAGATTATAGTATTTTTTTTAAATAAATAAATAAGTATTTCTTTAGTAGATACGTTTATTTAAAGTTTATAAACATTTTAATATAAAGAGTTTTTGAATATTATCTATGAACACGTTGAGCTTTAACAACTCATTGCTAGGCTGAGGCATTAGAGTTAACAACCTCATGTTCATGAGACCTCTGCTCTTTTCCGAATGGCTCTTAGTGAAGCTATTTACTTTTGTGAAGGTGATTCACTTGGTCTTCAACTATTGATATCTAGGTGCGATAAATAGTCCAGTAGTG
Source organism: Timema douglasi (assembly GCA_901482245.1). Lineage (NCBI taxonomy): Eukaryota > Metazoa > Arthropoda > Insecta > Phasmatodea > Timematidae > Timema > Timema douglasi. The sequence continues at coordinate 91,026 of CABEEJ010002685.1, forward strand.
CTAGGCATAATATCTTTGATATCACAAACTCTACTTTAGTTAAAATATAGGTAAAGAATGACTCTGTGCACGAAATGACTCCTCGATAGCTCCTTGTTAAGAACATTCGCACACCATTCAAAAGATCCCAGGTTTTATTCCCATGTTCAGTTGTAATTTTCAATTTTAAAGAATATAATATCCTAGTTAAAGATAACTTGTAGGTCATCGTCCTATATAATTTGTGTTTAGATAGTATACGTTAAATAAGTCATTACCAACATAAAATAATTATTCATTTATATGAGTATGTTTAGTTTAACAATAATTTTAGTAATATATTTCTTAATAATTTCGCTAGATATTTAGTGAATAGTGTGTGTATTTTGGTGAATTTTAAAATTCGTTCAATATTTGCCTGTTCATTTACTTTACATACATTAATGTTTCCAGCCTATGGCCTGGATCTGTTTTTTATTCAAGCCATTTATTTCCCACTACTGGATTGCTAGACCTGTCGTAGCTTCATATGCCGTATCAACTAGCTTAAGACTAGGACAGACACAACATCAAGTCAATGTGAAGGCGTAAACACAAATTTCGCCAATGATAATTTGTTTTGCCATGCCGGGAATTGAACCCGGGATCCTTATATCAGTGGGCGGACACGCCACCAAATGATATTAAGCGTCCGAGGATTTTCCTTTACATAATGTAACTTTATATAAATTATCGCTATTTCTGAAAATTTACGAATATTATTTGTTTCATATTTGCTCATTAATATTAATATAATGACTTTTTCTATCAAACAGTACCAAACATTATATTTTTGGAAATAAATTAATATTTTCTTTAAGGAATATCTCTAAAAAAAAGTGGTTTAGTGTAGGGCCTACAACAGAAAGAGCAAATAACATTAATATTGTGTACTGGGTCTGTCTACTAATGTATCTTCTCGTGGAGAAGTTTTACCAATTGGAACAAAAAAACACACTTAAGACTACCAAGTTGAAATACGAAATGTAGGAACCCAAATTAGACCTCAAGTCCCTAGAGATAAAGTAAAATAAAATAAAATAAAATTAAATGGAATACTTTTTTCATAAACCAAAGTGAAGTACCATCTTTTTATCCACATGCATTGTGTTTACTTATACGTTCTGAGCGCATTAAACAGTATTTTTAAAATTTACATATAAACATAATCCTATAAAGTATATATTTAGTATAAGTAATAAACGTGTAATTTCTTAACCAAAACATAAAATTAGAACAATAAACAAAAGCTAATTTAGTTCTAGAACAAATACAACACCAAATCCCAGAATATCAAGGCATCACTTTGAAACTTGAAACCGCATGCTCATAAGTGAAACAATTTTTTATCTGGGTCTAACGCCTTGGATCAAAGGTTTTTCATTATAATGATATCAAACCATCTTTAATATCAAATTATATTGTACCACTTGAATACCCTGAATGAAATTTGAACAAATATAATAATTTTTTGACTCATATGAGGAGCTAGGTTTTAATTTTAGAACATTTAAAAAGAACAATACCATAATAATATAAAGAATTAATTAATACAAATGCAAATGATATAATAAAATTCTGGTATTATAACACACACTAGAATTGTATTATAAATATCTCAAATTGAAGATATTATGAAAATAGTTCAATTATATAAGGAAAAACACAGTAGGGAAACGAAACTGTAGTAATATTTAATTTACTTTCTATTTATTATAACTTATTTTTAAAATGTCTACAAGGGTCTGTTGTATTTTTTAAATAAATGTTGCTAAAGAAAACTAAATGTATTATATTTTCTTCGGTATTCCCCCTCGTCAGATGTAATATACTAGGATGGTCAATTGTTTTTAGAAAGAGATGTTGAGAATCTGTTTTATTATTTTTTTTTTATATTTTTCGCTTTGTAAGTAAATGTATTAGAATGACGCTACATTTTGCCATAAATTATTTTGCTGTGATGTTTTGATGAAACAAAAGAAAAAAAATTTTTTTTGTGATGTTTTATTCAATCTCTCAATCTACTGAATAATACAAGCTCATTGATGAATGGCAAAAGGGTTTCTTCAATGGCCAAATTTCCCCTAAAATATTTCATACAGAATATACAATCATATTGTATTAATCAATGGAATAATTTGCATAATATTGTAACATGGCCTACCCTACCGTTTAATTCGTATGATCATTTGTAGGTATGATAAAGCCAAGAAATTTCGAAAAAAGGGTAAGTTATTTGACTAATTAGACCCCAACATGAAGCATTAATATTCTTAATAAATACATACAAAAATTTATGTATCGAAAAAAATTAAATTCTATGTTTGTAATGGAACAATATTTTATTTATTTTTGCCTAAAAATCTTTTGACATAAAAACTGTAAACATACTGGCTTTTTTTTGCGTCCCCTTCCATTCCACCTTAAAGTAATACAATTAAAATTGTAATTACAGTATAAAATAATAAAATTATAATTAACTTAATCAAATAACTAATTGTATTTTATTACTATTTTTAGTATATTAGTTTTAGTGTTAAAGACTATAAGCTAACCCAACATAAATAAACCTAATCTTCTATATATAAAATAATTCATGGTCCAACATTTTAGAAAACATTAAAAAAGTTGGTATGTCATGATTTATGTGTATGATAAAATAAAATTTTAAAAGAGAATTTGTGACTCACTGGAAGTAATATAATTCTCATAGTTTTAACACTCATTTAAAATCAATTTAAGGACTGCCATGTCACATTTCAATATAAATTGACTGTCCCACCATATTAAGAGCACAACGCAGGGGCAAAGTTTTAAAAAAAACACTCTCTCTTTAAAGCTTTTCAGAAAGTACTGATATGTGTTCGTCGACATTAAAAGGAGTAAAATTTCACAGAGCCACTTCCACATATCCTTTTGAAAAATATTTATATTTTCTCAAACGTTTGAAGAAATATACACTTTTTTTCAAAGTCTTGTCAAACATATATCAACTTTCTGCTAAAGTTAACAATTTGGTAGTCTGAAGTGTACCAAGATTAAGCAGGCCCATCATGAAGGGGGATTGGAAGGAGAGGGACTATTTGCACTATGGTACCAAATCCAGGGCTTTCAGAGGCCCGGGCCCAATGATCAGATTCACAAGTTTAAGATTAGAAACTGAAAAAATCTATATTTTATATATATATAATCTACATTATATATATAAATAAACTCTATATTATTTTTATATATATAAATATAATAATAAAATAATGTGTTCTTCTGTGTGTGCTTGTTTGTGATGCCCATCCAAATACACGGCACACAGAAATTTTGAATTTTTAACATAGGTAGACGGTAGGGGGCTGGGTTTCAGATGGGTTTCCTAAAGATGAATTTACAGGTTGGTCACATTTATATCATTGGTTCGTTCTAGTATTGTCTTTCGTTTAGGTGTGTTTGCAAATTTCACGTGGTATATTATTTTTGTACTGAAACTATATTTGGCAAACAAAGAAAGTTGAACGATAAATAAAGTTTAATTTAAATACATATTTATGTGCGTAAAATTTTAGTGTTCAGTTAAGTTACATATTATTTTTAGTACATTGCTTTATTTTTGTAAAAGTGACAAAGTTTTGAAATAAGCGTACAGACCAAAGTCAAGTATTGTGTAGGAATAAGGATGGGGGAGAATGTGCGATCCCCTTCTGGAAATAATAATTTGTCCCCCCTACTGGAATAAACTTCTCCCTCCCTAGGAATAAGTTTGCCACCTGTTAGATTGATCTCACTCCGCTCTGATATTCTAGAACATGAAGCTGAAATATAGCTTTGTATCTAACATCAAATAACTTCTAGAGGTGTACGATCATCAAAATTGCCAGAGGAAGATATTCAAATTAACTTCTGAGAGTATTACATTTTTCAAAATTTGCCGGAAGTGGCCATCTCTAAACAGTTTCAACAAACATCTACTTTTAAAGGATTTCCAGGCAATCACCCTTAATATAGCTTTTATAGTTACAGAATTTTCAGAAATGTGCTGGGGAAGGACACTTAAAATAGTTTATATAAAAGGCACCTAAAGCTAGGCAAAGATCACTCCAATAGAGGCATTAAATATCTAAATGTTTATGGGGAAGGATCACTTCAAACAACATATAAATGACTTTAAAAAATCAGATGTAAGTCACTGTAGGTGCTTACTAGACATTTGATGGGTGAGGGTCCCTAGGCCCCTTATATAGCCCAATTTTTTTCCTAGCCGCCTCCTAGACAAAGAAGATTTCACCAACCCTTTAAATCAAATATTACAAAAAAAAGTGGTGGGCCAGTTCTTTGCCTCTGGTATATGTTCCGGTTTGAGCACCTGGTGAGCATGATATTAGGTTTTATCAAAAATATAAGGAGACAAATTTAAAAATCCAATCAATTTGTACTAGATTATTAATGCTAATATGTTTTATGAATAATATTCCCATGGAAACAGTTAAATTTATAATGGTGGCATAATTGTTTGTTTTTTTTCATTTTAATATAAACCATTTGAATTTTGGTTTTATATTTTTCATATTGTAAAACAATTTCACTGGTCTCAATTCAATTATTGTTTTCTAACAAAGACACCAGGCTACCACACCATAATGTGACGTCTGGTTCTATATAATAAAATAACACCTACCTAGGAGCTTTACGCAATATCGTACCGTGATCATGCATCGAATTTCCCGGTTAATCGGTAACGATACAGGCTTTTACCTATCTATAAACAAGTATGAACACGATGACAGTGTGAACGCAGTTCCTAATATTCATAGTAGCTACCTCTCTGGTTATTTTGTGATTGTTGCCACAATTATTTAAGATTAAATTCCTATAATTAATTTTTAGAAATCACTCATGTGAAAGAGACGCAAGGTAATAGGATTAAGAGAGGTAAATGAGTGTTAAAGAGCATGCACGACTTGGTGTATGGATGTTGTTGAAACGAAGGGAGTTTGCAAGGATAGGTAAGTGTAGGGAATGTTAGTGAGGATGGATTAAGTACGAAGATAGTGTTTTTTTGAGCTATATGCAAAGTTTCTTGCCTACCCCGTAAGGGAATGGCGTGATTAGGTATGCATGTATGTATGTATGTATGTATGTATGTATGTATGTATGTATGTATGTATGTATGTATGTTATGTATGTTATGTATGTTATGTATGTTATGTATGTTATGTATGTTATGTATGTTATGTATGTATGTATGTATGTATGTATGTATGTATGTATGTATGTATGTTATGTATGTATGTATGTATGTATGTATGTATGTATTTATGTATGTATGTATGTATGTATGTATGTACGTAATACTTAAAGCTTTTGTTTGTGGAAGAAATAGAAGAGCAGTTTTAAAAGTGTTATTTTTTTCAATAGAGTATTTGAACGATATTGTAAACGGCTCACTAACAGCATTAACATAACAGCACTATTAGTTTTTTTTAAATCTTTATACACTATTGTTGAAACTTCATTTGTGTGAGCGGGCAAGGTGGGTCAAGAAACAAAAAAATCTTTTTATAGTCCTTATACCCTCCTATTCCCAATTTAATGCTAGAAAATTGTATACCTATAAAAGTTATTTTGTAGCGATCCTTCTTTTGAATTTTCTTTTTAATAATTATACTCTTATAAAAGCTATTTAGAACTGTAATACCACTTAGGATATTTGAAATTTGGATAGTCATAGAGGCTATTTTGTGAAGTTTCCTTAGATACATTTTTGAAAATTGAATGCCTAAAAACTTATTTCAAGCGGTGCTCACCATCATTTCTTTTTTATAAATTAGACCCTTCAAAATCTATATGAAGTGTTCACCACCCAGAATTTGTTTTTAATTTGGATGTATCTTGAAGCTATTTCTTAAAGTGTTCCTCGAATTTTTTTTTTTTTTTNATAAAAGGCCACTAGATGTTATCTGAAATATTCCTCCACCAGCCAGGTTTTCTAAATTGGATATCTTTAGAAACTATTTTAAATGGTTCTCGACTGGATTTTTTTTAGATGTAGATGCTTTAAGAACGTATTGAGAGTGATTATATTCTAATATATGTTTTACAGTGTAATGCTTTTTATAGTTAATTGTAGTGATCCTCACTCTGATTAAAAATATTATGTTTTATGGATATAGAAGACATTTGGAGTGACCCTCTACGGATATAGTTTTTTTTTTTTTAAATTGGGTAACTCTAGAGGCCAATCGGAGTGAGATTCACCTGATTTTTTAAAACAATTAAATTCCCTTATAATCTATTTGAAGGGATCCACCCCTAGAAGGTTTTTGAAAAGTGAGTGACTCTAGATTATTTGAAGTTAGGTTCAAGGCTATCCTTAAGCGTCATATTAAGAACTTTAAATACTTTAGGGGAATTTGGAACCAATAAATACCTAAACCCATGAGGGGTTGTGTTCCTGATCGTTCTTGATCAGCTCATGATCTCATGCGTTCATTTGTAGAATTGACCTTACGATAATTAAATATGATTCGTCGCATGAAATAATTCTGTAAAATATTTAGTAGTAGAGCTTTGCCCCGCTTAATCAAAGGCTTTAGGTTCGATTCTCACTTTCTGTTGTGATTTTAATAAAATAAAATATTTTATACACCGTTAAACCATAGTCAGTATTAATGTATTTAAATTGTCAATCAGATAATTAGAAAGGAATAGAATCTTAATAAAAGGAAATATTAATTTAGTGAAATTCCGCTTTAACAAATTTGTTGAACGATTTCATTTTATTAAGGGTGCACCTCTGCAGATAATACTAAAGCTCACATTTATATTGATTCAAAATTAATTTAAAACTCATATAAAACAATATTTTACGATTTATAAAATTACATTTGAATTTATAATCTCAATAGATTTTCTTATGTAGCTCATTTACCTGTCTTTAATTTAAATTGAATTCATTTTTATAGGATTTTACTTAAAGGATTTTCCCTTAGAAGCATAAATTACTTGCTCTATAGCAATAATAGCTCGAAAGTTAATGGCCGCTTTTACAAAAGTACGCTACCTATCCCTATCTTGAGCCAGTTCTCTCCAGTCCACCTCATTACACCCTATCTCTCTCAAGTAGATTCCAATGCTATTTTCCCATCTTTATCTGGGTCTTCCCAATAGTTTCTTCCCGTTTGGTTTGAATTCAATATCCTGAGCATGGTACTGGATTCACCCATTCACACTGCATGTCCACCCCACCATAATCTACGAGATTTTATTATCCTAATTATTTTCCTAACAATGTCTTAGGTAACATTCTAGCAAACAATTATTTATAGTTAATTTATTCTATTATATTATAATGACCAGCTATATAATTAAATACTGAAACTAGTCCATTACCAATGAAATAACCCTTAGTAGGAAAACCAAATTTCACGTTCCATATCAACTGGGGACTATTACGTTTACAGTGACTACATTCAGTTTTATATATATTATCAATTTAGTGAAATACTCAAAATAAAAAATAAAGAGAGCTTTATATTCATAAGTGTATGAAGGCCTGATATAGCCAATCGATCAACCATATTCACGATTCCATTTTTAGCCACCTCAATGAGTCTATAATGTTAAGCCATAAGGCACGCTATAGAAACAATAGAGGCTCTAAATGGATCGATGAGACTAAAGGGATGAATAAATAATTGTAGGTAGCCTGGTGGTGCGTGCCTTTTTTGGACCCTTTTCAACTATAAGCAACTAATTATATTGAAATGAAAGATTCGGATAGAATCAGTTTTAATGATTCCTCATATAATGCTCACATTTTTGATAGAGTTTTTATTTTCTCACTATCTTACAGGTAGGGAAAGTATTGTGATCGTCAAAAATATCATACTCGAGATGTTTATGTATTTTGAGGTTACATGACCCTCCGAACACAAAAAAGCTATTTTTGAATTTCCGTCTGTCTGTATGTACCTCGGAATAGAGCCTGAACTATTTTACCAATCTGGCTAAAACATGATATATAGGGTTTTCATAGGGTTACCCCAAGGTATTTTTAGAACTGTATATCTAACCCTAAGATTAAGGGTAGTTTACTGAAGGGCAAAAATAGAAATAATCGATTTTCTCAAAATTGACTTCCACGATTTTGATTAAACCTAATTTATAAGCAATAATAAATATTATAAACAAAATGGATACTCTCATTTTTTAGGCAAAATGACTTTAATTTTTCTGATCTAATGCGTACATTTTCAATTTTAAACTCATTTCCGAAACTATTTGAGATATGGAATTACGTTTCATTGCTAATATATAGGTATATTTATGATAGAAATAATTTATTTGAAACATATTTTTACAAAACCAATAATTTTCAAGCTAAACACATATTTATAAATGTTGATGGAAGTCAACGTTTCATGACCCCCGAAATCTAAAAAGTGTTTTTTGCGATGCCCTCTGTCTGTGTGTTTGTTCAAGCCTAAAATTAAGAGTTGTTTAATAAAGCTCTAAAAGAGGAAATATTTATTTTCTCAAAATAGGCTATAACGATTTTGATAAAAACTCGTGTTTAGACGTTGATTAAGATAGTATACAAAATGGCTATTGTTTTACCAATGATAATTATTTTTATAGATATTTTTAGAAGCGGAAATTTCCTTATCTCTGCAACTGGCTAAGATAATAATAACTTATCATTGCAAATATGTAGTACAATTAAAAATAAAAGACTTTTATCTGAAATATATCGTTATAGAACCAATAGATTCTGAGATATTGGAAAATATATTAATAATATTTTGTAAGCTTTAGTTGTAAAGAGATACTAATTAAGTTTTAACGAAATAATTCTATAATTATATAGAATAAGTAGATAAGTAAGTCTCTCAAAAAGTTTATGTTCGTTTTATTTAACCTCTTAGGGAAAATGTTTTTACAGCAATGATCTGTCTCTATAATTTTAGAATCAATAGTATATTTTTTACCTTTTTATTGGTCTAAATTTATAAATGAGGTATTTAATAAAAATGCGACATTCATAAGACGTGTAACCCCTCATGAAAGGTAAAAATTTTCAAACAAAAGTTTTAATACGAGGTATTGAGCCTTGTGGACATAATATCGATTTTTTTTGGCCAAATATACTAGTGAGGACATAAGTTATTTAAAAAGAAATTCATAAAATTTAAATCCGAGAGTTAAAAAATGTTTAACGTAAGTATAACGCAATTTTTGCTAGGGTTTGCTAGTGTATATTATTTTGTTTCACATATATTACGAGATCTGAGTAAATATCTCAATTTTTATACAATAGGGTGAAAAAGTCCATGCTGAGTTCCCTACCACTATTTTTACTAACTCAAGATTATCTTAAAACACAATTTTCAAGCTAGCTTAACCTAGAAATTCGGGAGTAGACAAGAAACCCTGAAAACACCCTTAAATTATACATTCTATAAATTGTGTACTTGATAATTCCAGTCTAAAATAATAATTCCTTAGGTCCAAAATGTAATCAAGCAGCTGTCCCCTTGCAATTGAAGTAATTCACTACCCTAAAGGCTAGCATTATGTAATGATTGACACTATCATGAACGTGGTTTTAATTCAATAGGCCAATGTGAAATAAGCGTTATACCTTGATTTGGGCATGTACAGTAGCCCCATGACTTCTTTGGTGCTGACTGACAGCTTTGAAAAGCTACCAGACCAAATTATATATCCCTACGCCAAACCATATGATCTGTAAAAACATGTGTCTAGCAGCGGTCACTCCTGACGGTCAAAATTTATGTATATACCTAAATGTTGACTCTCAGAAGTCAGCTGTGAGCTGTCAGTCCACACCAAAGATGCCACGGGGCTACTGTAGAGAGGATAAGTGTGGATCGAGTGACGAAGCAAATATATGAAGGTAAAGTTTGTATACCAAAAGGAAGGAGTAGGCCATGTAAGATGTAGCTATGTTGAAGATGAATGTGGGAAAAGAGAAAAATTAAGAGTTTATGTGTATTGTTGAAGCGAAGGAAGTGTGCAAATAGAGGGAAGTGTAGATAATATTAGTGAGGACGGATTAGTAACGGAGCTATTGTTTTTTGAGATATATGTATAGTTTCTTGCCTACCACTGTAACTGCGTGATTTGGTATTGACGCATTAATGTTTGTATGATGGACAAAATTCAGGGTACACTTTTCTTAAATGTTAAATTATCAGTGCTCTCTTAAAAAAGATATTATTTATTCCACTTGCCAAAAAAAACATCAATCGTGATCCCTCAAATACCTACTAATTGGTATCCTTAAAATATATTTTATTAGTGATCTACATTTAGCTATCATTCATAGTCCTCCAAAATAGATATAGTTCTTAGTCTACAGAAATATATACTATTCATGATATTCGAGAGAAAATATAACTAGTGAGCCCACCAAACGTAACAAATCTGTGTTCCGAATTTTTATTGTATAGTTCATTTTATAATATATGTCGTTCTATATCTCTAAAAAAAATTATAATTTGTATTATTTTACGATGGTTTCCATTATTGAATAAAGCTCATTAACACTTTATTAATGAATTTATACTTTTCTTAAACGTGAATACCTGCTTTTTGGAATATAATACTCTTCTTTTTCAAACTGTTAAATCTTAAGTTTATTACACACTTTATTATGTATACGACAGAGTTGTTTAAAATGTTACCCGCAAGGAATACTTGACCCACTGAAGTATTTTTTGTCAGGGTCCGTTCTACAACACATAAGGTAACAGCAGTTTTAAGTAATTATCTAAATACGACCGTATCTATAAGATTATCTTACCTGCATTGGTATATATGCGTCGATCTTGTTTGGATTGGCTTTGACAAGTGTGTCTGAGCCACAGACAAGTAATAAACAAACTCTCAACCTTACGGGAGCTTCACTGCGCTCCTTTTTCCGGCTTGAGTCCTTCAACGCTGGGCTTCGCTAGTGTCACTGCCGGGTGATAATATTACTAGCCGCAGCGACCCTAGTGTTGAAGGGCTTAAGCTGCCAAAAGGAGCGCAACCATTTTAACTTGGAGGTTTAATGTCTGGGTAAACTATTTTTTTGTAGTCTGGGATCAATCCTCTACCGGGTGAAGTGAGTTTTTTTTATTAGATGTTATCACACTCTCTCTCAATGTCAATGTGAGTACATTTACTCTGAGCTTTATCGACCTCATTCCATACCAACTAGTGTTTATATAAGGATTACCCGGACGGGTGAGTTATGAGACCCATGTCATAATAATAACTATTCTTCGCTAGATTAAATACAATTTCAAAAAATAAGGATAACCCCTTAAAATGTAAATTATATCTGATAAAAGGCTTATTTAGATCAAATGTGTTAGAATTTAATAAATTACTTTGTATAGTTGGTGAAATGTAGTTTTTCTCTTTTATAATGATCAATTAGCAGCCAGATAACTGGGGGTTGTTTCTGTTAGAGATTTAAGTTAGCTTATAGCGGTCTAAGTTGAGTACTGATGCAATCAGTCGGTTCAGAAAATCCGCGATAAATAGTATATATAATAAAACTAACACATTACATATTTATAATATAACCAAGTTCAAGGCAATTTCAGATACTATACCCATTTTTAGATGCTTCTTTGAAATTTAAAAAACTTTCAATTTATAATTAAATAATACTTAACATGGCAGGTCGATTTTAGGAAAATTGAACAAATTGTCCTGGGGTAAGGCTTATAAATCCCTAACTAAAAAAAAATAGGCTACCCTATGGTAGCAATTTTTGCTGGTATATAATCTGTTTTTATTAGTACTTCAAAATCATAACATTGTTGGATGGCCGTAAGATGTTTGGTGTAGTATTAGTAAGTAGATGGGAGGTAATTTAGACCAACACAGATAATATGTGGGTACTAAGGAGGAAAAGAATAATTCTTTCTTTCATCTACTTGACACAATATAACCCAGCCCAACCATCAAGCGAATTCCTCCAAAATTTGCCGTAGCCTTATTTGAATTAGCCATCAGGTGACTATCGTTCAGTTTAAAAACTTAATCTAACCTATCCTAACGTAATTAACTGGCGATTTAACAGACACACCAGCTATAAAAACGTGAGCTAGAAGTAGATCAACACAAAAAAGTAGGATTAACGGATGTTTTCAAAAACACGATAAATGTCCTATAAAACAACCGGATCCAAACTAAACGAGTATTTCAGCTGGAATAGGCTAAGTCCCATATTTCGCCCAATGTCCAAGTTGATTTAAGAGGCCGGTCAACACTTGTTTACATGGTAAAACTAATTAAAAGATTGTGACAAAACCGTTCTATGGATTTGAAATCGGCTT